>DVVJ01001538.1:0-11161 GCA_018234505.1 Junonia neildi neildi
TCATCTCGAGCTCGGCGGTGAAGGAAAATCCAGAAGAAACCTGCATGTGCCGGAAGAAATTCTGACACATGTATATCGACCAACCCGTAGTGGAGCAGCGTGGTGGATTAAGCTCCATAACCTTCTCCCTAAGAGAAGAGGCCTATGCCCGGCAGTGGGATATATACAGGCTGTTACTATAAGAATAGAGCTTAATAGCTCTAAACCTTCTCCCTAATAGGAGAAGAGGCCTGTACCCAGCAGTGGGATATGTACAGCCTGTGATGCTTTATAAGTTACATATAAAAAGCCCTGAGAGTAAAACAGCCTAACTAATATTTATTACAAAATCTAGCCTATGGTGTTTTTATCTCAAATATGTTGTATCTTTGCACGCAAAAAACAACGATAAAATTTGTTGTTTTATTATGCGACAGTAATAAAGAAGCATTTATTGAATGATATGAAAAAATTTAAGAGTAGAACCGTTTGAATATTGTATATCGTCAATTTTCAACTCAGTGCTGTTGTTTTTCTCACAGCTTAATGTAAATTAAATTAATGTCGTAGGTGTTGGCTATGGCGCCTGTTACTATACTATTACTTTCATATCAAAATATTTCGTAATTATTCTGATAAACTATCCAAATCCAATTGAGATGTGACTTTTTCTACTAATATTATAAAGGCGAGAGTATGTAAGATTGCTGAACCGATGTCACTGAAATATGAAATGGGGATTGGCTCATACTTTAAATTCTGATGTAGGTTACATTTTGTACTGAAAAATTAAAAATTCATCTTGTGGGATTATTAATTAAGGCAAAATATAACTGGGTCATCATAAAAAATATACAAAATATGCCACGTATTTATATGTTAAAAATATTTTTCATTTTCAGCTGCCACAAAGTTCCTTGGTGACAGTCAACCGGAGGGCAAGAAGGGTCTCGCAGTGTTTCCTATATGCTTATTCTATTTCATACTATCGTGGCTCGTTGTATCGCACAGTAACGTTTAGGAGCATTTTCTGTATTTATTTATTGTGATACGAACTTTATAGTATAACATGTGAATAAATGTTAGTTAAGTCATTTAATGTTAAGATTTTTAAACGCTACAGTATCATGTATAAGACTTTGCACTGTTAGGCGAGGATTACACTTGTGAGTTTTATTTACTTACGTAAGATTTACATAAATTATATATCATCGCTTTTACACCTGAAGGAATTTATTGTGAGCGCTGATTTGACAAAATTATTAAAAATTACAGCTTACGTAAGGATGTAACCAATTTTAGATTACGGAAGTAAAACTTACGTAAGTGTAATTTTCGTTTTGTTATTAAATAAAAATCAAAGTTATTATTCGTTTCTTCTAAGCTGGACACGAAATTGTTTTTAACATTCCATTACAAAGGTTACGTACATTAATATAACATTTATACTATACTTACGATTTTTGTATATACTTATTTAAATAAAAAACTATTTTCCGTCTGTTTGTAAATTTTTTATTACATTAAAAACATACATGTATCTAAAAATACATAACATATGGAAATTCGAGATAATCAGTACGAGTTTATAGTCTACGTTAGTAAAAAAAGTTAGAAATGTTTATTTTCTAATTTTGCTTATACGACAGAAACCAAAAATTTTATTTTTTCCTTTATTTTTTTTTTCTTCAATTAGTAAAGAGTTTTTTTTAAATATGCGTGAAAAAGTCTACAGTTTACTGACTAAACAAAATTTTTAACTTATTTTAGTGGTTTTACACTTACGACATAATTTTATTATACGATGTGCATCAAATAGAATTTATGTGCTTTTAAAATTAATTAATGATAAATATTTAAATAAATTAATTTCATGAACGATGTTTACATCTATAACTAATTGATACTAGCACTTAGAGTTACCATAACGGACACACATGATATACAGTTGCCATATTGATAATTTTCAAATTTCTTTTAAGAAATAATGAAAAGATGGATCAATATTTTAACTCTAAAGATAAACAATGAAAACCTAAAAATCACATACAAAAAACATTTGTAAACAGAAACGTGCTTTTCTTTTAATTTTTTATAATATTACAATAAACATTTTCTATAAATTGGACAGTTTTAAGTGTATGATATCTTAATTTCGTTAAAAAATAAAATTAATTAACTGTGCCAGTTATTCGTACCACTTTCAAAAAACAATAAAAAATTCAAACACGTTTCAGTATTCTTCTCCAAACTACAATTATGTAGGTATAAACATATTAAAATGATTTGTATCTTATATTAATAATTGCGATTCCTTTATTCTAGTAGTTTGTGTGTTTTAGCATAAATTATTTAAACATACGAGTATAAATTATTTGGCATAATTTTGATATCTTTGTCTACATGAATCCTTAAACTAAAAAAAAAAAATATCACTACACTATCACATCGACAGGAAAATAGTTCCTACACATACATGCATCTAACAGACCATTAAAATAAGCGCGCCCAATGAGATACATACACAAATATAATCTAAAGCGATTCATGAGATAAATATGTTCTACTCAGGTAACACTAAGGAATGAATAATCCAGTACGTTTTTAATTTTTACGTAGAAATTTCTTCGAAAAGACTTAATGATAATTTGGTAATAATAATAAATACTTTTTGACTTATATGCATGAATAGTTTTGTGAATTCTTAAATTATAAAGCCAGTTACAGACTGTGCGTTCATGGGTACATAGTCTGTCTACACACGCGTACAATTTGACAAGCTTATGTACGTAACACACGTGAATAACCAAGCACGTACTATCCTATTATCATCGCTTACCATCAGGCTTAATTGACGCTACGTGACTATAAAAAGACTAAGTACGACTATTTTGCGTACCCGAAAACGCGCAGTTTGTTTATAACTTTAATGACGTTTAACTCGACTCCGAACCACTCGAGACTACTTCAGGAGTTCGGGGAGGGGTCTGCCTAGGCGACCTAGTGGGTAGTTGATAGGACATGTGCATTTGTATGGTATCCCGAGCTAGTCTAGCATTCTTGTATGTGAGAGAATTGGCCCTGGGCTTGCGTCGGGAGAAGTGCCTTTCGATCCACTTCAACATGGCCAGTACTGAGTCAGTGGATGATAGGCGACGCTCGGCCGATGTTTTGGTTATATGAGAAGATGCGATGCGGAATGTCGCTGCCATACCTTTCAGAGCCTGGAAAAGTAATTGCAATCAGTATTCTGTCTACAAGTATGTCAAATACGGAGTTAGAGATTCAAAATTTATTCAAGTCTCTATAAATGGTAAACAATTTCATAAGTGGAACTTGTAGGATTGTCATATGTTTAATTAAATCATAATTAGAAACATACTACATAACATTTATTTATTAGGGATACTTACAAGCATGGCGTCTTCATCAGTGACGTCATCACCAGCGTAAATAATCCTTATCCTTTCACTCCAGTCCAAGCCGAAGGCTGTTCTCAGAATGTAAATGGAGGCACGGCCTAATGTAGACAAAAATAATTAGTTTTTAAGTGAAAATTCGATTAGGTGTTAATTTATTAATTAATTACATTTTCTGAAGTGAAAAGTTGGGTTCGAATTCGCGAACCTGAATTCACGACATTATTACTGTTAGGATAGGTACCCGATTCCTGGGGAAAGAACTCTTTTTTTTTTCATACACATCTGCCTCTTCCGCAAATTAGAAGGCAGGCGCGGTTACAGCATGAAATTTGGGGAGGGGGAGTTCGGTCACAAATAAAATACTAGGCTTTATAGTATAGTTATTTGGTTGGGCCACGAGGAAACAACCGTTAATTGGTGCTATTTCTTATAAGTCACTTAGGATGATTCCAAAAATTTTGAAAATTGGAAATTTCGACATGTTCTATCCAGATTTTTATTTTGCCATCAAACTTTTCATTTGACACGTAAGGTTTGGAGGGGGGGGGGGGTGTTATGGCTATATATCCGATGACCCGCTGAACCGTGCCTGTTTGAAGGTTACGACATACATACCTTTGTTCCACTGTACGGGCGGGCGCGCCTCGATTGCGCAGTGTGCAGGTGCAGGCGTGAATCCGGCGGCAGTGATGAGTTTACGCGCGGTTTCAGCCAATTCCGCGCGTTTGGCGATGGGCGTCTCGCGGAAGTGGAAGGTCAGTAATGCCCCCTTATTCTCCACCCAGGCGCCGTCTCTACAGACCTGTTTAAGTAGATTTAAGAATTAAGATCAGTATTGAATATTATTCAATGATAGCATCTTTTGCCTGTTTTTTCGCTCGCATTAATATACGTTTTGTCATGCCGGGTGACTGCCCAAAAAATTTGGTTCTATAATTTGGAACAGTATGTACATTGTACATTTTTTGTATGTACGTACATTTTTGTACAGAATAGGAGACGCACCTATATCGATTTCTGTAACCCGCATATGGATGCAGTAATTTTTGATAAAGGAGGTCACGGCAATTCTTTATGTGTGTCTACACTCTAGCAAACGTGAAAAACAGGCAAAGGGAAGTGAAATATGTTCTAGACTGTTTGTTTGGCATAATGAATATGAATTGTTGTAGATACTATTGAATTCTCTATTTATTAGTGAAATATCTCACCTGTTCCTGCAAGGATTTGAGGAGGTCGACCACTTTATCCTGCAGCTCCATCGGCATGGGGTGAACAAACTTGCTGCCGTCCGGGTGCAGGATTTCTAAGCCGTGATTTCCAGCATACGTGATACCTTCGATTCCGACCTGAAAATTAAAGGTACATTTATTATTTGTTATGTTATATTGTTATAATGTCTTAGGTATGTTGCTACCAGTTTAGTATAATTGAAACCATATTACCTGTCGGCCTGTCGCTTTAAGGTTCTAAGTATAATAAATTCTCTCTATGAGTAGGTATATGTAGGTATGAGCAGGTAACCTATGTTTCAGTAAAATAAAGAATTAGGGGTAACTTGTTTACTTTGACAACTTTTAATTTAAAGTAACGTTAAAGTTATAGGCGTTCTTTAACTTTCAGTTTTTTGGGTTAGCACGGCGTCATATTAACATTGACGAAAATTTTGCTTTAAAAATTTTGATGTATTAGGTATTACCACAGATAACTTTTGAATGATGTAGCAATTAGTTATTTATTAGCACCGAGTTGACGATCATCGCGAGTCTAGAAAATCTTAGTAAGGCTAACGCTGTTTATTTAAAATTTTAATCCAATCAGTAAACATCATCAATGACGATCAGCCCGGCCTGTAGATATATTATGCAATGTCCCACAGATACGAAGACCTGGTTACAGTTGGCTATTGACCGTGCACGCAACAATATAAATATTTTTCTTCAAATTGATAGCGATTAGTGTCAGTCAGAGTTCATGAGATAAGATCTGTTATTGCAAATCGACCTGAGGCCTTAAAGATTATCTTATTGCACTTTAATTCTATGAATGAATAGAAATATAAACAGGATGTGATTTATAGTTAATGATTTCATTACGTCTGTTTTATCAATTATGAAATCAGACCAGTCTATATAATCAAGTTAATACTCGTGTACACATAATGCTGGAAGTCACCTTGATAATGAATAAAGTACCTAGATAGGTATTTCAGAAATATTTCAGTTTACAGTTTTAGGATATCAACCAAATTTCCTTATCATTTAGGTTATTCAATTAGGTACCCCTGGTAACCCTTCTCTGTCTACTCTGCGTCCAGCGGATTATTTGCTATTTTTTGTATTTTTAAATGTTTTTATATTTTATTTGTAAATATATTTAAAAATGTAAAAAATAAGTAAAAAGAATTTTAGGATATCAACCAAATTTCCTTATCATTTAGGTAATTCAATTAGGTACCCCTGGTAACCCTTATTATTATTATCCATTATTCTTATTATTATATTTTTATTCATTATTCTGCAATGCAATTTGCGTTAGTTGATGTTAATACTTGGAAATAATGTAGCATTAAAAACATGTTGATGTCAAAAGCCATACCCACAACCCATATTATGCTCATACTATTTACAGAAGTTCCAATGAAATTTTCAACGTACCTAATCGGATTTTTAATATTATTATTATTTATTAGTAAATGTCCCATTTCAAGCAAGGGTCTCTTCTACTACGAAGAAGAAGGTACTTAAACTTAATTCACCACGCTACTTCACTGCGGGTTGGCGAGTATACCTATAATACATTTTATACATGTAGGACACATGTTTCAGAAATCCGGCACATGCAGGTTTTCCGCCGAACACGAGATGAATTTAAACAAATTTATTAAGAAAACACTTGCCTACTATAATCAATTTTTTTGCGTTCATATTGTGTCTATAATATGATAGCCTAAGAAATCATCATAGTCATTCGTTGGAAGTTATTATTATGTGTAGAGTCAGGTGCGGTCCGAAGGGGGGGGGAGTCACAGGATCATGACCCCCCAAAAACCATACATGTCACAGGATAAAATTTTGGTGGCAAAGTAAAAATGCAGATAAAACATGTCAAAATCTGCAATTTTCAATACTCACGGAAACATTTTAGGTGGCTTATAAGAAAAAGCACAAAATAACTGTACTATAAATTTTAGTATTTTATTCGTGACTCCCCCAAAACTTGTGATCCTCCTCAAAATTTGAAGCTGCGACCGCGCCTGTGTAGAGTAGAACAAGATGGAAATACGTATAAAACTGGCGAATTATAATAATAACAGCAATCTTAACGAAAACTAAGTGCGCGTAATTTTTGATAATTAATAATATTTTTAAATAATTAATAAGTGATATATCGAACAAATATGATTCTGGACCAGTATGTCACTAGTTCATTCAAAGCATAGCGGTGGTGGAACAATTAATCAAAATATTTACATACGATAATACTAGGAAAACGATATCTTAAAAATAAATAAGAGAGTAGGCAACAGCCGATACCTACTACTTATTCTTGTGGGTCAGAATAATATTGACAGTGATAAAGCTATGAAACAAATTTTACGAGTTCATTGATAGGTAGGTACAGTGTTTATCACATGAAATATTATTAATTTCGCAAACATTTGACGTAATGGACGATCTCAATTGCCTACTTACGATATCTTGGACGACGACCTACATGATGTCGACTCGGGAACATTTACATCACTCGGTTCATTTATTCTATTGAAATTATGCACTAATGCAACAATGTTAACGTTTAAAAATAAAATTTCTTTGTTTAGGCTGTATGTTTGTATATTTTTTAAAAGGTTTACCTTTAATTTTGATTCCAATTCTACATAAAAAGTACCGACATCTTTTATAGCTGTTTAGTACCAGTTCAACTGTCTAAGTTAAAATTTAAATATTTAATATAATATGTAAACTAAAAACTTTTATATGTTATTTAATTTTAGATAAGAATTTACATATACGAGTTCATATTTAAATTTAAATTATTATTTATTACCTTGGTCTTATTCTTTGATAATTTTATTATGTTTTTAAATTACTACAAAAATATAAATTTTATTCAACATTAAATAAGGATTTTTTTAATTCGGTATGTAACTATGTAGTAAGAACTAACCACTTTGATCTTGAATTTTTTTCTCGTTCACTTTAAATGATATATTATATGCGATAAAGTAAAATAAAATAAAAAACCTGCTTCTTATGGCAATAAAAATTTAACAACATTATAATTACAATAATATTTAGTACTCAGGCTACTGGTCTTTACTAACTCTGTTTTCTTGAAAAACTGAAAACTCAAAACCAAAAGCTTCCCCAGTCATAAGTCTAACAATAAGCTAGATAGATTTTTCGTCCCTTAAACTTTCCACATAACGAATTGCAGAGAAATGTTAAAATCCCGTTTCCAAGATGACCGGTATAAAATAAATAAATATACAAGAATTGTTCCTTTAAATTAATTAGATATTGAATAGTAGAAGTAATATAAAGAATCTCAGACTTACCATCTCTTTAACATTGTTGACGTTTCTCCCGGATATAATAGCAATGTAGACGTCTGACATGTTTGAGAGGCGTTGCAACGTGTGCTTGGTCTCCAGAGGCAGAGTGGCTAGGTCTGGATGTGGAGCAATAGGGGCCAGGGTTCCGTCGTAGTCCAATAGCAGTGCCAACTTCTGAGTGTAGCCGATGTATCTGAAATGATATTATGGTGCTGTTATAAACATATGCGTTCACACTACCAATATATTGAAAACTTAAAATGAAATCGTTATTTATTTGTTGGCTAGCATGGATTGAAGAACCAGTGTCCTGTATAAAAAATATCTATAGAGATTACATGAAAACTGCAATAGGCCACATTGGCCATGGCCAATTTTCTAAAACTATAGCGGAGAGAAACCCTGGGCGTAAAGTTGAATTAGCTAAGAACGTTTATAGTTCCTCAAAATGTGCCAGCTGGACCGGGCATATTAGGTAAATTGAAACTCACTTTGACAAGTATTCATCGAAGTCGTCAATAGTGACTGGCTGCATGGACGTGGCTCCTATATCATCAGCCTCTTCCTCTAAAGAGTCCATGGCCTTGAGGAAGGCTTTCATCCAGCTGTCTACGTCGTTGACTTGTTCTCTCCGCCTGAGGTGGTTCATACGAACCGTTCGCTCGTCTTCTGGCATTATTAATGCTCTGGAAGTTTAAGACCATACTATTAATAGGTGTAATTATCATAGATTAGGATACAATTTAAAAGGTGAGTTAAACTAAAGACGTTAGATACTGTCGATTGCATTGAATGATATGAAGAACCTAAGCATTAAAAGGTGTCTGGTCTAGTATGTCATAGGTTACACCAGTATTTTAAAGACTTGTTTATGTTACCAGAAACTACTTGAACCTAAGATTAATTATTATTATTTATCACAGTGGGATAACTACTTTACGTCGGGAACTATATTTGTAAGTATAAGTGCGGATATTCTGCTATTGGCGTAATATTACAGTAATATGAAGATAGGTTACAAACCTGTGTATAACTTCAGCTGCATCATCCAATTCATAAGGATTACATATAAGTGCTTCGTGCATCATCTCTCCGGCGCCGGCGAAGGGAGACACTATTAATACTCCAGGTGGCTTGTTAATTTGACAAGCGACGAACTCCTTAGCGACTAGATTCATGCCGTCTCGTAGTGGGGTGACCAAAGCGACAGCAGCATCACGGTAGAAGGCTGCTAATTCATCTTGACCAACGCAGCCATAGATATACCTGGGAGTAACTATTATTAGCAAACAATTCTCCTTTTGAAAAAAATAATTATATATATATATATATATATATATATTTATCAATCATACCTGATCGGGGACCAGTTGGGTGTTGTAAACCTTCCGTTAATTCTTCCGACCAATTGATCCATTTCCTCTTTTAAATCTTGGTATTCCTTAACATCTGTTCTCGAGGGTACTGATATCTGTAATAATACCACTTTCTCGATGTGTTCCGGATACTTTTGTAATAGCCTCTCAAAAGCTTTCAGTCTATGTACTAAACCTTTTGTATAATCTAATCTATCGACTCCGAGTATTACTTTTTGACTTGTAGAAAGTACTGGTTTTGCGTTTTGTGCTAGGGTTACGAATCTATCGAAAGGTACTCCGATTGGTAAGGGTCGAACACAAATTGTACGACCACCAAGCTCAACCAATAAGTTCTTTCTATCGACACGGCAACCCAAGTTTCTTTGACAGCAGTCGATGAAATTCAAACAGTAATCCGTTATGTGAAAGCCGACCATATCACATCCTGTAAACATTAACACCATCTATTAATACATAATATTTTATGCTAGTAAAGTTAAGACACTCTTACATGCAATTTCTTACCGAGGATGCCCTGCAAGACTTCGTCTGACCATGGGAATAGTCGGAAAATGTCCCATGGTGGAAATGGAATGTGAAGGAAAAACGCCAGCTTGCATTTTATCTCATCCTCCTCAGCTCGCTGTCTGATCCAGTTGGCCGCCAACATTAGGTGGTAATCATGAACCCACACTATCGGAGGCGAACTGCCATTCTTCTCCTTATTTTCTTTGAGGAGTTTCAACGCGTGTACGGTTTTCTCTGCGAACTCTTCGTTGATTTTGATGTAGGCTCTCCAGTGGTCAGCGATGAACGTGGCTCTGTCAGGCATTGAGTGGAATAGCGGCCAGAAAGTTCCATTACAGCAGCCATTGTAATAGCTATCAAATAATTTTGGTTCGGAGTGAATCGCCACAATCTGTAACAATATTAGTTTGTCTCAATCGAATCAACAATAATGTAAAGAATGTGTAAGTATGTATAAAATAAGGTACCTATTGGTGTAAAGAGCTGTCGCTGATAAATAATTTAATATCATAATGACAATATAGTTACTATGTTAATTATAATAGCAATTAAAATATACTTTATGTTCGATTGGCCGACATACGTAGGAATATGTCATGTGTATCTTTGATATCAATGTATTGTGTACCTACTCGTTTTTACGAGGGTAAGTATTATGTTGACTATTATAGAACCGTTTCAAATAAGAAAGAGACTGTTCTTTTATATCAAAATAGTGCGTAGTTTGTAGAAGGTACTAGTAAAGTGCTTTGTCATATTATCGATAGTGACAATAAATACGTATATTGATTGATGCTTTATAAGTCGAAAAGTAATAAAATATGGCAATTTATTAATCGTTAGATAAGAAATGGACAAGTATGCTTAATGGTTAAGGGTATTTATATCCCTACACTTTAATATTTATTGTAGGTTTAACTATTAATTGAGAAAATGCCGCCAGAATTTTCTACAATAGTTTCGAGCCAATAAGTAGGTAGGAACCGAGGATCTTCTTCTTCCTAGCATTTTCCCCGACTTAAACAGGGTCTGCTTTATTCTAGGCTAGGTATTGACAGGTCAGGTACCGATTTTTATGCAAAGAGCGAAAAAAAAGAACCTAGGATATAACTTTTTAAAAATGCTTATTATTTATTTAAATAAACTCAATGTTTCATACTGGGCAGCTTAATAGAATAAAGACAAAAATTAGGAGCCTAGATACACAAGTTCTAATATCTACATTTTAACAACAACCCTATGTATATGTCGCAGTCATCTAGTTGAATCCGCTATTCAATTGAATGACTAAACGTCAACTCGTCAAGTTGTTGAAC
>DVVJ01001539.1:0-11159 GCA_018234505.1 Junonia neildi neildi
CTTTTTTCGACCATAACGTCTCACCTCGATTAGTTTTCATGTATGTGATACTAGGCAATGAAATACTAATAAAATCCAAATTTGTGTGAAATAAAACTAATTTATCTAATTAGAATCTATAAGTTCTAAACACTGATTCTTTGGGAAATTTAACCTTGGTATCAAGCAGCTATATCTCATAAAACACACCATATAACATTTTATTGTCTCTTAATAGTGTAGCTGGTTATTAATAAACGCTTTAAATCTGACCTATTATTTTTGACACTTGAAGAATTGCCCTCAAACAAACTTTGACGTCTCTGTATTTATGTGTATTTGTTCGTTAACAGTATCGATAATTAAACTGGACATATCCAAATAAATTCAGTGTTTCTCATCCCCTGAAATCACATGCCTCTTCATTACGCCTCGCCGCGACAATGTATGTGTCTTCAATTACTGGTATAGGTCGGGGAGTTCAGGTATTTGAGGCATAGGTCAAAACTGTGTTGTCATCGTTATGTGTTTCAATAGATAATATTTTAGTCTAAATATGAATATCAAGTCTACAACATATACATACGTTTATTCTACTGCTACATAAGGTACGTAAAGATCTATGTATAAGCAAGTTAGTGTCTTATGTTAGATATGTATAATTATTGAATGGGACACGTATAGACACAAATTGAGAATGATAGACAAGCAGTTTATATTTACGCATATTCTATTACTGTCTACTATAATAGTAAACTTGTTAATTATTAATTGTTACGTTGTTTCGCAATGATGTAGATTCAATGTAAATATAGGCACAGAGTACAGAGTACCAAGTCTTGCGATAATCAATTTCTATAGCCACTTATAACAAATATTATTGATGAAATAAAATATAAAGAATAATATCGTTTAGGCTTTGTAATAAATACGCTTCACAGCCAAAAAAACTTATACAAGAATGTAGCCACGAAGGTGTCGTGCATTGTAAAGGTTTCCAAGTTAAGTCCTACAACGGTGATGCTATCAACGACTAAAATGATAAAATATAGAGAATGTGATACTATATTTAGTTCAATGCGAAAAAGTTATCTTTCAATGTGCTATATTTTATATTTCACTACAATATGATAATATGTATATGTTTAGGCATCTTTTGGTTTATATTTATCGTTTTATCTAAATAAAATACAATAAGATTAGACAAATAGACCATCTTGCGTTTCTCTGATAGAAAATGCATATTTTTATAAGCGGCTTATTTCACGATACATTCCGTTGTCGCAATGATAATTATGATGTTAAACTACATCAAAACCAGTCCAACAATATTAAAATTCGAAAATTTATATTTGTATAAAACTACAGTTTTTACCGTAAATCTTTCAACATCTAATTTTAGTGTCCATTTAGGAAAAAAATATGAAACATAGGTGTTTATGATGATGAATAGCGAAGCAATTGAAGCACAGTCGAGTTGTATTACGTAATAAATTGAATTAGTTTTGAGTGTGTGATAAAAACGACAATAAGTATTTTATTGAAAGCGCCACGTGATTATATCATGCACCTTTATCTATAAGAGTATTTCTATGTAGCACTATTAAGTTATTACGCGTTTTATATAAAACAATAGAAATAACAGGAACTAGGAATACATCAAAACATTGTCTAAGGTCATGTCAGCGTCCGCAAAATTGCTGTCGCAATTTGAAGTGATGTAAGATAATACTGTTGGTGACTGGAAATAAGCGTTAAAGTAGATCTAATAGCTAAAACTGGATCGCATCAGTTTGTAACAAATTGACACACAATTGGCCGAAACTGCATACGAACCATTATTATATCCGGTTCGTTGCCGATATGTCTAACTTAAATCAACTGCAGTGGCTGCTTTGATCTTGTCGCTTGAGAATAACCATATAAATATTAAATCGCTTTGACGTAATATCAAAATGACCGTTTAATATTTAATATAATAAATCGATATTATATCGATAGTACGAAATGTCGTGTCGCCTCACTATAGCCGTGACGTTGCTCTGTGCACCAACGCGAGCCGGCCGCGGCCCACATAAACCGACTCGAACCGGTTTTGATCCAATCGAGAAACGCGCCTCGCTCGCGACCAATCAGCGGCCATTCCGCTCAGTCGCTCGCGTTCCTTCGCTCGTCCCGTACTCCATTGTTTCGCATCTACGTTATTATTTACCGCTGATAAAACGTAAATTCTGTCATCGACTTTAAACCGGTGTTATCTCGTCACGTTACGAATCTCGGTCGAAAAATCGGATAAAACTTTTGTATTCGCACTGCAATTCGCACGAACGAAAGACGTTGACACTATAATGTTGGACAAGTGAAGTGAATCTCGTGGATCGTTGTGCATATACGTGTTCGTTGTTTATTCTAAAAGCGTGACAAATGGTTGTTGAAGTGGTAAGCGGTCCAGCTATGGTGGTTGTCGGCGGCGCTGGCCACCGCTTCAGATCCGGCGCTTTCCTATTCTTCAATCTGACGAGACAGGACTACAGCTGACGGATATTATGCTCGTTCTCGAGCAGAGACTAAGTGCGAGGCAGGTGAGCCGAGGGGTCTACCTTCGAGCTCGTCTTGTCCACGGGATAGAAACCAACGGGTGGCGTATGAAGTTCTCCCTGTTGAAGACGGAGGTGGAAATCGACGCAGATCCCGATACTTATAGAGAACTGGCGAGGAGACTGAGGGCCGCGAACGTCGTGGTCAGACCCGGGAGATCGCGCTTAGCGTAAATATCTGACTTTCCTTTTTTATCTATACTTACATCGTAGATAGTGTACGTGCGAAGTAAATTCCGTAAATAGTCTAATATAGTAAATATCATTTGAGATTTACAGTACTACACTACATTTTAGATGGTCATAGTGTGTATGCGTAGTATTTTAAAACAAATTCAAAATAAACACGAGTAAAACCGCGTACAAAAGCTATAAATATAGACTGTTTACGCGCCAGATAGCAATTATTTTATAAACTCACGTCTTCAAGGTGTATTTTTTTCGCGGTTTTCTAGTTGCATAATTTAAACTGGTGTGCACTGGTTTTTGAAAGATATTTTAACATGGTTTTGTTGTTATGAGTTCATGACCCAAAGCTAAAGAAAATATTGTTCTTAATTCTTATTGAATGGTAACAAAATAGGCTTTAATTGATATGGAAAAGAAGGTGGGATATGTTGGGTATCACTGAAATCTAGAGAATAGTATGTACCTGCAATTCAGGCCACTTTCGACTCCCTGTAACTTCGTTGTGGATAAAACTAGAAGACTGAATTTTCAGTAACCAGGCAGGCATTGTAAAGACACGGTATATTTCAAATTTCATTCAATTTGAACTAGTAGTTTAAGAATTATAACGGGTCAAATTTCTTAATTTTGTCACTCACTGACTCACCGAGCATCAAAATTCTAAGACACTTCTAGCAGGATTTATATTTTATAGATAATTATATAAATGTTTTATTCAATAAAAATATATTTGTCACAGGTACCTCACTTTGATCACCAACGCTGCTTTTGCCATATGGTTGAGTCTCATCTCAGCATTGTACGTCGTGATAGTCTCCTACACGTTCTTGTTGTTAGACGACGGTAAGTGTTGAAGTTAGAAAATCATTGGCTTCTAAAAAAGATATGGTAGACAAAATTTAAAAGAAAAATATCTTTTGATTAAGTTTGTCCAGTTTCACCTTCCAATTGTTATCATGACATTTAAAAAAATCTATAATATAATCAGGTTATCTCTTTATTCATTTGCGTTTCGTATAAGCATAAAAATATTTGCAGTAGAAAAAAAATACGTTTAGTATCCTTAGAGTTACCACTAAATTTACATCAACTTTTTAGGGACAACAAAATCCGGTAATGTCGGTCTTGCCATCAGCCAAGGGCTCATAATAGTGAACATGGTGCAGTACGGCATAAAGCAGACCACTGACGTGATATCCCAGATGACGAGTGTGGAGCGAGTGTTGCAGTTCACGAAGCTTCCTCAGGAGAAGATCGATGGACCCTCACCGCCTAAAGGCTGGCCTCAACGGGCAAGACTCGTCTTCAAAGACCTTTACCTGAGATACGACAGAGAGTCTGAACCTGTACTTAAGAATTTGAATATAGTCATCGAGAGTGGATGGAAGGTGAGTCCTGATTTTTTTTTTATCATATAGCTTGTTTACATCTTATACATAGATAGAGGCCTTTATACTATGTAGGAGTATAAACGAAGTTTAGTCGCTACACAAGGTATGTGTCTATGATATGTAACATATAATTATGTATTCTGGTAGATAAGAAAGTGATGAGTTCTTGGAAATTTCAGGAAATGCCGATTTAGACCATTTTATTGCTGCGTTTCTACTTTACACATTTATCTACACGTACACATTTGCCCTCAAAAACATTAAACGTAAAACATTGTGCAATAATGCGTGCGATATAGTCTTCCACATCTCTGTTATCATAGTATACAACTACAAGGAAGATACTTTGTCACATATCACTTTTGTCACATTTCGATAACCGATACATGTAATGGTGTAGATAAAATCAAAAATTATGTCAAGATTTTATTTTCGAAATATGTGCCTATTTTAATCAATCTATGATCAATGTGTCTGGGTTTCCTCAAATATGTCAGACAGTTTGATAAACGATCTTTTGTGTAGTATAACTAAACATCTTCCTGTCTGCACGAATTTGTTGTTGAAGGGCGTTTATTATGACGGTGTCCGGTCATTAATGAAAGAATGTTGTTGCACATGCAACACTCCCTTATTAGTCATTATAATTATATAATTTATTAATAATAATAAAATCAGTAATACATATATAACTATGTGTATTTAACTTCGACACTGTTTTTAAGAATGCAGTTACATCGTTTCTTTTAATAATTGTCCAACATGTTATGGTTCCAAATAAATAAATTTCATTTCAAATTTCAGATTTTATATTTAGTTGTTTTACTCGTATTATACCTACCGGGTGCAATGTATCTTATCTGCATACTCACAAGCTTTCGCATGCATACTTTTATGGTATTTCACATTTTAGCGAAATCTTGTGTCATATTATTCTCATATGGAATTTAAATAGCTATTAAAAACAATCCTCAAGGCTCTACTACGGATTCCGTGTCGTGTAATTAATCACTTAATAGTTGATGATTGTTACTAACAATAAGTAGTTAATTGTTGTACAGCACCATGGGTCGTCCATTCTTTTTTATTAGATGGCATCCAATATTAGAAGAGAACAGTTGGTATTAAAGACCTTGTAACTTCAATTAACTTGTTTTGATGAATGCTTCTAACTGTCTATAAAATAATCATTTTAAACCATTTTTACGTTTCCAAGGTTCAGTTACCATTAGGTACTTTACAATTTTTGTGGTTCGGTTAATCGGGTATTGTACCGTACCTACTTGACTTATTCGAATTCTCGTCCACGTGCATTTATATTGTATAAGAAAGACCGTAACTGACTTTTTGCGGTTAAAAACCTAGAGTTTTTAAAATTCACAAAATATTAACTACTTTAATAAAAAATTGCTTTTTAATAAAAATTGCCTGAAATTGTTTGCTGTAATAGAAAATGTACCTACTATATTTATACATATCTGTTAATAATAAAAATTTGCTACGGTGTTTTCCCTGACGCAGATTCTCAGGAAGGCTCATTGACTGCGACGCAGTCACTGCGTGATACCGAACTGCAGTTACCGAACTTATTAGCAATTTCTTAAATTACCTAAATTCATTGTAAATTAAATTAATGTTATATTTTATACCTCTAGCTGAATCATAGGAATTACACAATATATTAAATACCAATAAAAAGGAGGATAAAAATTTGTAACATAACAAAAAAAGTTTAGTGTATGATTACAGATATCTCATACTCCAAACGTCAATACCGTGTTGTTTAAGATGATAGATTGCTTGATAAATTATCAATTTTTGTTAGTGTTTTATTCAATGGAAAACTAATAAACACACCACACACAATACTACGATTTTTTTGTATCAATTTTATCTTATGATAAAAACTGAAGCCATGACGTATGAACTTTATATCACTTATTGTTAGATACGCAGATTTATTTCTTCATTATATATGTCTCAAATATTTTAAATATAATTGGTGTTGAGTTATTGCTAATCTGCTATTTAGAACATATTTACCTGTAGCTATTTGTGCAACACCTGACAAGCGTATACGTATGTAATGCTACGAAACTACTAACTTATTAATCTACGAATACCTACTACCTACAACTACGGTGGATTTACCCATAGGCCCGGGACTAGTGCGCCAAATTTTAGGGTCGCCAAAATTAGCATTTCCTAGGACGACCTTTTTTTTATTTTTAGCAAAAATTTGTATATTTCAAATAGGGAACGGAGGGTGGCACTATAGTGTTAAATCCTTTTTTTCCTTATTCTCACTGCTTGGTAAAATCTTTTAAGTTATTTTAAAGATTTTTTAATGATTATTAAAAAAAAAATCTTTAAAATCTCCCACACGTATCACTGCAGATGAAAACTAAACTATCACCTCTAATACATTTTGGCAATGTCGATGTCGCAGCGAGTGAATGCTCTCGTAAATAATATTTTATATTCACGTGTATCTAAGAATATCGACAATTTAAAAAGGAACAAAGAACAAAATAATACAAATCTATTTAATATAGAGTGTCGCGAATCGTAATTATTCTGTCTCGTGTCGACTACGCTAATTTGTATGCTAATTATTATTGTATCAAGTTTTGTTGTAATATTTAAAGTTTCATTATATTATAGGGTTCTATATTTTTATCCGAGGCGAGATGGCCTAGTGGTGAGATCACGTCGATCTAAATCGAAGGTCGTCGATTCAAATCCTGGCTAAGCACCGCTGAATTTTCAAGTGCTTGATTAACTTCATCTCGTGCTCGGAGGTGAAGGAAAACATCCTGAGGAAATCTGCATGTGCCTGAAGAAATTCCTAAACACATATATCCACCAACCCGCAGTGGAGCAGCGTGGTGGATTAAGCTCCTTAAACTTCCCCCTAATAGGAGAAGGTGCCTATATAGCATATACTCATAGACTGTTGGGATATATAGACTGTTACTTTAATATAATATTTTTATCATAACGTTAAAACTAAAACATTTTTTATTACTTGTCAGGTGGGTGTAGTCGGTCGCACGGGCGCGGGCAAGTCGTCGTTAATATCGGCTCTCTTCCGCCTGGCGCCGATCGACGGCCATGTTTACATCGACGACGTCGACACGGGCGAAATAGCGCTCAAGGTAAACATTCACTCATTACAAACACTGATTGCTGCGGGGAAAAGATACCTGCGTATTTGAACTAGTACTCAAAATAAACTGAACCATAGAATGACAAAGATTTAAAAATACGTAAAATATTTTGATGTTTGATCCATACAAAATAGACTTATTGAAATCTAAATAGTCATTACCACGGAGGATTTCAACATTCTGTCTGTCTGAAGAGTGGGATCCTATTGCAGATATCAAAATATATAAACAAGCGTTATAATAAAACATGCTCTAAAAGGTCAACGCGATGACGACGCTGTTCAATTAAAGTCGGTCATTTATAATTTGAAAGACATCTTCAATCCAATCCCATTACGATTAATAAAGAACCGTAAACGTTTGTTACAGGAACTGCGAGCCAAGATATCTATCATTCCTCAAGAACCCGTGCTGTTTTCAGCGAGCCTGCGATACAATTTAGATCCCTTTGACAGATACACTGATGCTGATATTTGGAAGGCATTAGAACAGGTAAAGTGCTAATTAATTAATTTATTTTTTCTACTATAGTAAGTGTCTATAACCCGACACACACTTGACTGATTATATTATTATTCAATGAGTACCTCACCCGACGGACGTTGTCCTGACCGGGTTCCTCAGCCTAAGGTTAATATGTTTGCAAGCATGTATCGCGTCGTTACACAACAGCCCGTGCAGTAAGCGAGTGTCGCAGGTGGAGCTGAAGGCGAGCGTGTCGTCGCTGTCGGCGGAGGTGGAGGCGGGCGGCGCCAACTTCAGCGCCGGCCAGCGCCAGCTGCTCTGCCTCGCGCGCGCCGCGCTCGCCAGGAACCGCCTGCTCGTGCTCGACGAGGCCACGGCCAACGTCGACCCCAAGTACGTACACGCTACCTTCAACGTCTCACACGCAACGGCCCCCCACTAAGTTGATTGGTTCTTGTGTCGGGAGTCCGGAACACACACACACAACACAAACACCTAAACCACGACAGACATAATACGGTCAATAGGTGTCTGTTATAAGCAGGGATCGGTCCCGTAGCGCTTCAGTCAGTTGCAGTGACAACTGTACCAACACTGTCTTCTGTAAATACTGGCGTAGATAGCCTATACGTACTATTTACTTACTGGCGTAGATAGCTTATAGCGTACTGGGTGGTGTAAACTTTATTCCTATTAATATAACTACGCAAGATTTGTGTAAATTAAAATAACATTAACAAAGTCCAGCATATACCTACCCTTATTTTAAATGAAACCTTTTTCTATTACAGCACGGACGCTATGATCCAGAAGTCAATACGCAAACACTTCTCCGACTGCACCGTGCTGACGGTGGCGCATCGCCTGCACACCGTCGCGGATTCCGACCGCGTTGTTGTAAGTATAATAACATACATGCGTTTACGCATCCCGCCCGAGAGAATTCAGGCGGGTATGTGGGACTCTTGATAACGAGGGTATCAGACTACCCACTAACCCAGCAGGGCCCTCTTCGTCTTGTTGGATGCCAAAGGATCGCTTGCGCACGAGCGCAAGCGATCCTGTGGCATCCTGTGACAAGTATAATGACGTAACATAACGTTGCCAAAAATCGGCTAACTTATGGCCAAGCAGTTCGGCCGCACGTTTCGGACATTTTTAACGGCCACCAATCTGACAGACGCAAAACAACACATTTAATATCAATTCTTTTCCAGGTGATGGAGGCCGGTCAAATCGTGGAGTGCGGTCACCCTCACGAGTTGTTGCAAAAGGAGGACGGCCCCTTCACCCGCATGGTGAAGCAGCTCGGCGCCGCGTCCGAGCAGAGCCTGCGCGAGCTGGCGCACGACGCCTACCTGCAGCACATCAAGTACGTCGACGACGAACAACCGTAGACGTCGCACCGCGGAGGGCGGACCGCGGGGTCGTTCAAGTATTACGCGCGCAACTTGGGGGAGGAGAGACGCGTTACGTAACAACATAATTTTGATTTTTTGTTTAGTGAAAATGGTCACATATTTACCTGAAGAATTTTAGTTAAATGTTACGTAACATTTAGTTAGGGTGGGAGGAGTAAAGAAAAACATTACATTGCGTTACGTTATATTTGAACGACCTCATAGAGGTTAAACCATAAAGAAGGAATCAAATGATTTCCTAAACAATTACCTCAGCTTCACGGTGAGAACTACACTTGCAAGTCTTTCTTACATAGCTATGAACTTCCTATAAATTCCATACATGAACGAATTTATATATTTTTACTTATCTAAGTTATAGTAACCAAGTTACAGTTATTTACATTAGTAAATTGTTACGGAAGTAAAACTTAAAGATGTAACTCTCTCCTTGCATTAGCTTATTTTATAATAGCAACAATGTGATTTAAATGAGCTGATGATTTTCTAATTATGTAATTCCGTAAGTGTGCCTTTGGAACTATTATATAGTTTAATAAGCTGTGCCTATTGTAGCATATCGTACCTCCATTCTAATATTTGTAGTTATATCTTGAAAATCCCAAAGTATTATATATAAATGTATATTTTTATTTTCTACAATTTCAGTACTTGATTTACAGTACATTATACAATTATGAGTTTGTAAAATAAAGTATATGAATGCCTATCCGTATTTGATGGAGGTGCGAAATGTATGTATGAAGTCCGAAAAAGTTTTTAATGTTTATATAGTTAGTATATAAAACATTGTCAATATAATATACAAGTTACTTACTTTTATTTAAAGACTAATGCAGTTCACAATATTTATTTACATTGTTAATCGTTATGCTCATGAGTGTATATAGTATATAGAATTATATTCAGAGTAAAATGGAAAGTTTTTTTACTAATTCCCGAGTTGATATAAATTTGTCAACATTATTAAAAGATACTTATTTTTTATCGTTAGTATTATTATTTAATTTTATTTTCTTTTCACTAGTCAATGAATGTACTGCCAAAACTGATCCAGCAATTAACAGTCATGATTCAACTATTTGTAGTTAAATGACTTGCTGGAATTTATTTAGCATATTTAATATGCGTGAGATTACAGACAGGACCAAATTGTACTTATGGATATTTTTGTCACAAACTACTTACTATAGGTACTTAAAATTGTTAACTAAACAAATGTTACCTACCTGTATATTAACCTTAAGTGTATTTACAATTTTTTGTAAATATATTTTAATTTAGTATAACGAAAATTAAAGCATACACAGTGTATTTATAATGATTAAAATTAATTTATTTTAGATATATGTGCATGTACTTATCTCTCTTATTAATATGGATTAAATCGAGCCAAAATTCCTTAAAAAGATCTAAGTGGCATTCATACATTTTTGATATACAAATATAATGTTAGAATCTATGGCCTAACACATGCACGCCGCCATCAATGATATGCCAACTATGTTGTAATAGGTTTTATGGCAAAACTTAATTTTTTTTTATTAGGGATCTTCCTATTGGCTACACCACAGTTGGGTTAAAATTAGAAATAATTTTGATTTTACCTATAAATAAATAAGAGAGCAAAAGAGGTTTTTCAATATTTACTGTTAAACCAACATGTATATTTTTTTAATGTGAATAGTATAGTTGAATGTAGTGTGAGTAAATTTTTAAGACAAATAAATATTTAGTTTAAATAAAAAATATTGTTTCAACATGACTATTATTCAATATCTTCTAACTTTAAATAAACAATGCCTGCATTCATATATGTATACACGTATATTTATGGCGTGATTCTATCTAGCGGGACCCCTTGGAATAATACGATGATACCGGTGGCATTACATAGGGTTTTCAATGTACCTCGTGAAATAAATAATTAAATTCAATGTACCTTCA
>DVVJ01001540.1:0-11159 GCA_018234505.1 Junonia neildi neildi
ACGTTTTTCACTATCCAAAAGGGCCCCCAATTTTTGTGTGCCCAAGGGCCCCAGCCTAGCTTAAGACGGCCCTGCTTAAGGTACATTTATCTCTGCGAACCCCAACTTTTTTTCTTTTAAATTAATTGCCTTAAACTTTCATACGTCGTTAAATTTTTTCGGTACCTATTTATAGGTGAAAATTTGTTCTCGTTCTAAATGAATTTTTATTTGTGACGGATAAAAGTGCCATGAACATTCATGTCGCCTGCACAGTATTACATCGAATGATATTAATGTCATTACTCATTAGAATGATATTGATTATAATTATTATCATAAATTAGCAAAATAGTTATCTGTAATTGATAGTGGAAGCATTAAATATACAGGATATACCGTATACGTATATACGTTAAAAATACAAAGAATTTCACTAGATAATTCTATAGCAATGTCACCTTATTAGGATTAATTGCTATTATTTTGTCACAGGCGACAAGCGGCGCAGAGCCCCAAGTTGCCGTGCTATGCGAGGCCGGCGCCACCTACCACCCGCAGTACATGTCCGCCGCCGGACGATGGACGCCCGATCTCACGACCAAGCCTCATAACTGCTTGAAGGACAAGATGGAAATACTCGATTACTGCAAGAAGGTGAGATGATAGAAAGTATTTTTTTCTTCTTTTTTTTGTTTATATTTAGGTACTTCAAAGTCTCACTGTTTAATATGTTATAAAAGTAATAAATAATTATATTTTGTTATATAAAATGGAGGTAATCGAGAAAACATCCAATGTTAAGTGGTCATAGTCCGCATGCAAAAGCGTTCCCGTAAACGGAGAGGCCTACGTTTCTGTGCTGATGGCGGCCATCATAGGGGTTTTTAATGAGTACAGTCTCACATAACCCGACCTCCCCCCAAGAGTCCACTATCTATTAAAATGTATGGTCGTCCAAAGATATTTACAAAATAAAGAATGTTGTAGGATGATGAACAAATTTTTTGTTTAGTTTAGATAACTGAGACCAAGCCTTTCTATGTTTTATGTGTTTTATTTTACATACTTATAAACATTATAAGCAATTTTGTGCCACAAACTTAGTAGTGGAATCGTTTAAATATAATTTTGATATATTATTGAAAGTTTGAAACTTTGCAAAAAAATGATCATAGAGAAATAAATAAATTGAAGCCTGCACATATAAAACTTTTGCAAAAATCGGTATTTCTTTGTTCAAATAGAATATTCATTCCAATTTCATTGTAGGAAAACTTTTGCCATTATGGGAAAAGTTGTGGTTGTTTGCTTTACAGATTCTTCTCTAGTATAATTTATGCGACTTTATTTTCTGGAAGTTTCAAATACTTGCGATGTAATAGTTCTTCGTAAAATTGATAAGAAGGAAGAAAATTTTACAGTTCTATGTGTTCTTGGAAACGTTTCAGAAAACTACTTCATAGACGTTCCTGGGAATGATTCCATTATATCGATAGCATAACATTTTGCTGGTTAAAGAATCATTTGATTCATTATTTCAAAGCTCTTTACTTTTGCAGGTGTACCCAAGCCACGATATTACCAACATCGTCGAAGCGTCCCACTACGTCAAAGTCAGCAACTGGTGCAAGCTGGGCTCCAGCAACGCTGCCAAGTGCAAGGTTACCAGATGGGTGAAACCCTTCCGCTGTCTTGGTACGTGTGTCATGAAAAACTTAAATTATTCTTATTTAATTCTTTGATAATCCCAAAATATCTCCGTTACAACTCTCAAAATTCCTGATTTTTTTATTGAATACGAATCTGAAAAACTCTGTCCTGCCCAGTACTTGAGCGCATCCAACGTAATAACCAATATTCTACATGGTTTAATATTTTTTCTAAATTTTTATATTTCGTCAAACCATTGACTTCTACGAATATTTTAAGAATTAAATTAGCCAACTCTTTTTCTACTTTTTTGCATTTAAATAAGTAACGAATCATTTAATAACGATTTGTATATAAGTAAAATCATCAGCGTAGGGTAATTTGTTGCCACATAATATTTTCCCGTTATCTACAAAGATTATTTGGCGGCAGAAGGCCCATTCCAATCGGACGCGCTGCTGGTGCCAGAGAGCTGTCTCTTCGACCACATCCACAACCAGAGCCGCTGCTGGCAGTTCTCCCGCTGGAACGCAACCGCTGGACGCGCATGCGCTCAACGTGGACTCCGATTACGTACCTTCGCTATGCTCCTGCCTTGCGGTATCAGCCTGTTCTCTGGTGTTGAATTCGTCTGCTGCCCTAAGCATTTTAAGGGTAAATTTTTTTATCTAACATGACAAAAAAATTCTTAATTTCTTGTACTGTTCTCGATTGCTGATGTAACAATTGGTGATTATTATGCCTTTACAGAGAACGTTAAGATGCACAAGCCTATGGACGTTGGCGTTCCAGTAAGCCCTGGTGGCGAAGAAATGTTGGCTGCTTCAGCTGCTATGGATGAACGTGATGACGAACTTCTTGACGATGAAGACTCTCTGACCGATGATGACGATGACACTCTTAACCTCAGTGACGACGATGATGACGACGACACTGATGATGGTAATAAAATTTTAGTATATTTCATGAATAGACAATACGATTTAAATTATTGCAACAACATACTTTATTGCAACTGATATTAATAAATTCGTAATGAATACAAAATCATTCATATCGAAATAAGCCTTTTTAATACGCTTTTATTATAATGAAACAAATTAATCCTCCATTTATAAATCAGTAATTTAACTTATTATTTTATTGTAAAACTATGGTTTAAAATGTGGTTTATTCATAACGAGATTTAAATATATTTAATAAGGGGTTTTTAATTTTACATCTAACTGATCTTATAGATATGGATGAAGATGAGGACGCAGATTTATCCCGAGATGACGACGCTGAAGACGATGACTACACCGATGGCGATGATTCTGCCTGGCCACGACCGGAATCCTCCGCCTCTCCTTCTACTACCACTTCAACCACCACCACTACCACGACTACCACTACGGTTGGTGTTACTATTTAAGCCTTTTTGTTACAAGCCTCTAGCAGATCAATAATTTATAATATGTACAAAATATCTGGTAATTGCTAATTGCTTTTTCGCTTTAAATACTGATGGTTTTTCTTTGGATATTCAGTCCCGATAGGTTAATCAGCTTATAAAAGTTTTCTGACCTTTCGCAAGGAATCTTTTAGTTTTACCATAAATAGTAGCCATTAAAGATAACCGGTACATTATGTGCAGGCTTCCACTGCTACCTCCGACCCTTACTTCTCGCATTTCGACCCCCGGACCGAACATCAGAGCTATAAGGATGCGCAGCAACGCCTGGAGGAAACTCACCGCGAAAAGGTAAAGACACTAATAATCCCTTATACATATATAAATACTCCCTATTTAATAATTTAATACGTTCTCGGATTTCTTTATGACAAATTTGCAAAAAGTCTGTTACTATGGCAGATCATGTATATATTTTTAAATATATTGTATATCAGTGTATGTTGGTCTGACGGTTATCAATCATAAATTAGTAAGTTTAATCACTTTACATAGGTCATTTTTCTGATTGTATTTTCGTTACCAGATTACTAAGGTCATGCGTGAATGGTCGGAGCTGGAAGATCGCTACCAGCAGATGATGACCTCGGACCCATCTGCCGCTCAGACCTTCCGTCAACGTATGACTGCCAAATTTCAAGCTAACATCCAGGTAAGATATTATTATTAACCCTATACTAACAGAATCATGCTATACTAACTAATGCCAAAGTAATTGCAGAAATTTTTGTCACCAACTCTTTTACAAGTTTCTGAGTGAAGAATTGGAGTAAAGTAACCATCAGTTCAGAGTTGACGAAATAAAATTAGATGAATTATCAAAGACCACATCTGAAGCATGCATCGGTATCTCACGCCCTATTACTATTATTTTATTTATATATTACTATTACTGCAGATAAATATATTCGTTAAAATTAATACATTATCAACAGTCGTTAGAAGAGGAAGGAGTCTCAGAACGCCGCCGGCTCGCCGCCCTGCACCAGCAGCGTGTGCTCGCCCACCTTGCACAACGTCGCCGCACCGCGCTCGCATGCTACACGCGCTCCCTGCGAGACACTCCCCCTAATGTAAGTATGAGTTCTTTAAACTCAACATTCGTAGAGAAGGAAGGAGTGCCGGCTCACAGTCTTGCATCAGCAGTGTTTTCTTGTTTACCTCGTTCAACGTCACCGCACTGCACTCGCGTGCTACACGCGCTCTCTGCAAGACACTCCCCCTAATGTGAGTACAAGTTCAATTCCACTAAACTCGAGAGTCATTAGAGAAGGAAGGAGTCTCGGAACGCCGCTGGCTCGTCGCCCTACATTAGCAACGTGTGTTCACTCATTTCACCCACCGTCGCCGCACCGTGCTCACGTGCTACACGCGCTCTTTACGAGACACTCCCCCCAATGTTAGTATAAGTTCAACTCTGCTAAACTCAATAGTCGTAACAGGAGGAAAGAGTCTCGCAACGCCACCGTCTCGCCGCCTTGCACCAGCGGCGCGTTCTGGCGCATCTCGCGCAGCGAAATAAAGAAAAAAAAACAATCTACTCATGAAGTTGTAGTATCTATTAATAGACCCAAATATAGTTTATAAAAATAATGTAACAGAAAAAAAGAAGCAAGAGTAAATTACTATACATATATTTATTTTTTACCTGACCTCCCTATTTTACCCTTTGAAACACATCAAGACATTATTTAAGGTCCATAATATTCAAAATACTTATAAGGCTATTATTAATCACTATACCTATATTCCAGGCTCACCGCGTCCAGAAATGCCTGCAACGTTTGGTCCGAGCCTTGGCTGCCGAGCGCAGTGGAGCCTTGGCCGCGTGGCGTCGTGCTGCTGCCGCCGGACGCGAGGCCGCCGCCGCTGAAAGAGCTAGTGCTGCTGACCGATTACAGGTAAAATATATTTAAATTAATATTTTTTATATAAAATAGTATGTAAAACACGAAAAGCAGATAATGTGATATTAAGCGATCGCCGCGGATCTGTGACGCTTATAGATTTACAATACCAGAGAATTGTTACCTATTTGTTTTGGATACTTAAAAAGAAGTAAGTGAAAAATGTGGAAAGAAGTAAGATGTTAAAAGCCTAATACTAAATCGTAACTATCGCGCCAAACATAACTATTACAGACAGTTTATAAAGATAAATATTTGGTATATTCTTATGAATTGAAACGATCCCTTTCATCCAGGATGCTGACCGTGCTTTACAACGGGCTCTCACCTCCCTCCGCCGACGCCCTCATCTCTATGCCAGCATTGGAACCGCTATTGAGGATTACGTTCAGGTAATGTCTAAAATACCAAGGCTTAACTTTTTTACCTCTTATTGTTCTTACTTTTGCTATAAGTTATACTATTCTTCAGTCAATGCAATCCAAGGACGACATGGCTGTATCTCTGATGTCCATGACTCCTGAGGCTGAAGAACTTCTCCTGGACCGCATCGAAGCTGAAGTACAAAGGGAACAGGCCGCTCGTGAGCAACTCAACGCGAAAAGGGATCAGCGCACTCGCCAGCGACAAGATATCCAGAATGAACGTGTCAGGGTAAGGACAATATTTAGGACCTACTCTCAAAATATTTTATTTGATTTTGATGAAGTTCGGAATGATGATATTCTATATTCAGTTCAGAAATGAAAGGTTATTTTTGTTCTAAAGGAATATGGTATCTATAGCTCCAAAACAGGTAGACAGATAATCTAGTTTTAAATTAATGAAGACGAATGATAAATACATGGTAGTCGACTTTCCATTACTGTAAACAGAATTAGGGGATGCTACTTTTTTAATACTATTTAGTTAAAGTAAACCAAAATCTCTTCCAGACCTCCAATGGTGTGAAGGAAAGCGAGGAAACCGATGACGAAGCCAGCGAAATCAATGAAACTGAAGACACGACCACTGTATCGACCACTCAGACCTCCGCCGCGCCCTCCGCCTCCCCTTCGCCCTCTGCGTCCGTCTCCGTACACGATCTCACCACTCGATCAGCTTTCACCCAAGAAACCACTACCACTGTAAGTATATAAAAACAACTTTTTGACAATAGCCTGCATAGGTGATGGAATTTTGTCCATTAAAAGAATTCGTTCATAACTGTATACCACTGAGATTATATCAAAGACCAACTATTTGACAATAGCCTGGCTAATGCATAGACGATGGAATTTTCTCCGCGAGACTTTTATTCGTCAAAATAGATCGCGCAGCGTGATAGATGGAACAAGAAGTACCACGCACAAAATTGTACCGGAGATTAGCTTTATTTTAAGGCGGATAAAAGTACCTTGAACGGACCATAAGTCTGAAATAGGAGTCTTTTTGAAAGAATTATTAAAGAAAAATTTAATTGGGATTTCAAGTGGGATTGGGGATATATCAATAGTATACATCAATTCACATAGATCCAGATATCTAGAATTCAATTTGCTGATTTGGAATTAGGATTTGTTTGCACAAAAACTTTAAAACCCCCTTTCATTAACAGGAAATCGTTACGAGCACGATGACTGACGCTCCCGAGAGTGAAACTGAGACTAGTGAAGTTAGCGAAACATCCAGCCGGCGATCTACCAGCGAGGTAAGTGTTCATTTGTATTATAAGTAGGTTTATATTATATACAAATTGTTCATATATCCGTGCGCAGTATCAATTGGAAACTAGTGGATCCAATCTTTTGTTCCGAAATAATATGTAAAATAAGTATTTCAAAACGGTAGACCAAAATCTGAGAAAAAAAATAGTCATTCTTATATACTACTATTATTTTTTTAATTTTAACATATTTAGGACTACTCCAAATATTAAAAAATCTTGTGATGTTGTAGACGGAGGGCGAAGGCCTACGAGCTGCCTTGGAACAAGCGGAGGAGAGGGCGCCGCCCCCACCAGCTCATGCTCTCAAACATGAACTGCAACACACCCAACCTGTAAGTGTATATGTCCGAATCTTTAAACGTTTATAAACATTTCAGAAATATACGATTGAAACTGGGACTTTGCAATAAAGATTTTAGTCCTCGCTAGAATTCTTGCTAAATGAAATAAATCTTTTTATTTTTTTAATTTTATATAAAGATCTTTCTTTCTTAAATCTTTATCGATTTGCATGAAGTGGGTAATGTCTTACAGTTGTAGTTATGTGGTGCTTCTAATCGATCCAGCCATATCCTCTAAAAGGGCTTTCGCTAGTTCCTAAAACAATAAAACAAAACAACTTTAAACCGACATGTGATGACAGAGTTGGCGCAGTGGTCACTGCAGCTGACTAAAGCCTTTAAAGTTGTTTATCGTACTCTGCGGTTGTTTGTGTTCCCCTTACCCGCTACATGATCTCATAATCTTACAAGGGCCGTTGAATGTAACAATTTATATACTTCTTTGTGCAGGGGTTCACGGTCCGCGGGCCCAGCGCGAGCAGCAGCGGGTCGGGCGCGCTGTACCCCGCGCTGTGCGTGGGCGGCGCCGCACTGGCCGCAGCTGCTGCCGTCGCGCTCGCCGTCGCCCGCCGCCGCGACCGTGCACCTTCCGCACAGGGATTCGTTCAGGTGGGGTACAATTGGTCAAATTATTACATATACAAGGAAACTTATTTATAGGCATAGATAACACATTTTCGGACTTTACAATTTAGTTGGAGCTTTGCTTTCTGCCATCTACAACATATAGCATTAGATATCAAAGAAAGGGCGTAATTATCTCTCCTAACGATAGCGACATTAAATGTTATTGTACCATAAGGAATAGTCCTTGCATTTTAACACTAAATAGTTTAGTATCTAGTTGAGGATAGTCGATTGTCCAAGTTATATTCAAGTTGAAATATGTTACCGAAAATAATAATTACAAGCAATTTTTAATTATGATTACAAATCAATCATTTAACAGGCCATAAATTATACTGAAAAACATGTAGAGGCTAATAACTGAAACGTATATGTATTATTTACAGAATTGCAAATGTTTAAATTGTTTTAAACGCAACACGAAATAAGAAAAACCTAAATTTTCAGGTGGAACAGACCGGCGCTGTCGCTCCTACACCTGAAGAGCGACACGTGGCCAATATGCAGATCAACGGCTACGAGAACCCTACCTACAAATATTTCGAAGTCAAGGAGTAAACCTCCTCCTCCCTCCCACCACCCATCAGGCCTGCCTTACACTGTCCTTCTTACTTCGGAACGTGTTAAGACAAGTCAAGAAAATATCTAATTGAGATCTCGTTTCGCTTGTCGTTCCCTCGAGGTTCATTTGAGAACATTAAAGTAACTAAAAGCACAATATCGCATTACAGTTGCATCCATTTAAAAACTATTTTACTACAACTAACATCGCTGTAACGCCATCTGTTGGCGGTAAAAGTAGATATTCTTTGATTTCAACATATTTATTGAACGCAATTGGACCGATGAAGGGGAATAAGAATAACATTTGAAACTATTATTTGTGATGTGTGCTAGAAAATCCCTCATCTCTGTACCCTTTCCTTATATCTATTTCCTCGAATAATTAATTCTTTATGGAATGAATGTGTGTGAAGATTAAGTGAACTGTACTTCGACCGTAAAGCGGGCCTGGTGGTAATGTTCTAAACGTTCATTATAATAATAAAGCTTGTGTGATTAGTCAACATATTTTTTGCGATTTCTCGCAATCAGTCAAACTAAACGTAAACTCAGATTAGAATTTATATTGTTTTATATGTTATTTTTTTATGTTTGCACCAAAATATTTATTTGAATTTAAGATTAGGTTAAGTTTCGTCTAGAATCCTAGAATTTATAAGTGTCACCTTGTAGTCGAGTTATTTAAATTAAGTTTTCGAGACCGCGTCTCGAGTGATAATGCGCATTGAAGATAAATACTCACTTTTTGATATTGTTTATCATTTAAATTGTCATTCCAATGTTTCGATACTCATCTCACTTTAAGGCGGTATTAAATATTTCTCGGTCACTTCGCGGCCGCTTCACTGTGCGTTGTCGCTCGAGTCTGTGGAACAAACGTCCATGGTACGCTGTGTATATAGACTCCGCGTACAAATTCGAACCTAAATTTACTTACTCTTAAAAGCCCGCTTTCTTTTTCTAACGTAGGTAGAACATAACGTGAATTTTATGTAATAAAATGCGAAAATATATTTTAATAATTATGTGTACTTAGCAATGGGACGGGCGGCAAAGCCGGCGCGGGTGAACGCTTAGCCTATGTAGTATTCTTCTAGTCAAAAACCCTAAAACTTCTTTCCGTTCGAGGTACTTGGGCGATTGCACTCGTAGTCGCCTGGAGATGTGCCTCGGATATGTACTCCTGTCTCTCTCCCCCTTTGTCTTTCTTCGTTTACCCGCGGGACAATATTCAAAGTTCCCGAAAGGAAAGGACTGTGTACTCAACGTGTGCGAAAAAGATATAAAATCAACATGCGCGATTCGTGAAGTTCAAAATGAGGAGCTTCGTATAATCTAGTCAAAAATGGGTGCATCTGAAAATCGGTTTAGTTTAACGGTTGTGTGCGCACATTGGGTACTCGGTGATGCCGAAGCAGTTAAGCTTAGTGAGTGTATGTACGGTTATTATATAAGTAGATGTACAAAAGTAATACATTATATAGATGTTTTAGCGTCAGATACATAGATATAAAGCAAAATATAATTATATATTGCATTCGTCCGATTAATATAAGGGCTTGCGCTCGTGTCTATTCCCACGTACCATTCTTAATGTTACGCCGTAGTTAAGATGTAATTCTGCCTCAGTATTATATACATTTAAGCTTATTTGTTACATAAGCTAATTTATATACACTAATTCTATTTGTTTACGGGCGAAGTGGCGTTGCTACGTTAAGGAAGTCATATCAGATGCGCCAAGGCGCTGCCCTCTGTTCACTTGGACATGTTTGTAAAATGCGATCTCTTTGTTCGGCACCCCGATAAGAGGTGGCGTTGTGAGCGTGTCGCAGTGAAAAAAGGGTTGAGTAGGCGCCCGCCCGTGGCTTGTACGGCATTTACGTAAGTTTACTCACTGTATAACGTAAGTCTAATCCTGCATCAAGTAACCGCTGTATTTTTACTAATAACTAAGTAACGAGCCGACCACTTATTTTTTTAACAAAACTTTTTGCTCAAAATCAGCTGTTTCTCGTCGGTATTGAGGGATGTTCTGTATTCGATGTTTAATATTTCGATGTCAACAATATTCGATGTTCGTAGTTTTAACCCTGGTTTATGTAATTTCAAATCACTGTTTCACGTATTTTGAGAATATAATAAATGGTTTGAAATTTTTTGTGTTTCCTATGCTACATTTTATTGTGAGTTCGAAGTTCAAATTGAATCAATAAATAGGAATTTAAATATTGGTGTTGTTAATGGCACAAACGCCTCATCCTACTTCAATGCAATAAAAAAAAACACAAAAATATAAACAATAATAACTTCTTTCAAGATGTGACGAACATTTACAATAAAATAATTCTTTTTTTAAGCTAATGTAATGTAATAATCCATGAATCACTATTACCAATGAAAGTTTCCTAAATTCAGAAATTATCTATAGTCTGGGAGATAATATCGTTTTTTTTGGGGTAAACCGTCTTTAATGGCATTACTTAACAGTATACTTAGCAGTGGTTAATTGCCATGGGCCCAAACCCTGAGGCTGAGGGGCCCCTAGTATGAGAAAGCGGAAGACCTTTTTCCGGCTTCAGGAATCGGCTCGAAAACAAATAGAAATAGAAAGCGGATGACCTTTTTTTCTCCGTTAGTTAGAAGGACGACTCTGGGGTACTTCTAACGAGTCTGGGGCCCATCGCGTCAATTTGCCACTGGTGCAGCTAGTTACGCCACTGATACTTAATTATAACTTTTATAGTACCTTGTTGTAGTATATAAATATTACAGCTTTGATTTATTTTATAATTACCGTAGCTGGCCACTTCATTAGGGACGGGTTGAAGACTTTTAGTTTTTCAGCTTAACTGTACCCTTAGTACGTGTTTTGACAGTTTTCGACGATAAAGTATTCGATTGGTTTTCTTCCATACATCGACTAG
>DVVJ01001541.1:0-11158 GCA_018234505.1 Junonia neildi neildi
CTCTCCCCTTAATATATTGAAACTATTTACGTAAGTCTCAGCCTTTTAGTTGAATGTGTATTGGATTTTGTATAGGATACCTATAGTGGATTTACTTTAGTTTAACTATTGAAGTAAAGTAAATCCACTATAAGATAACTACTCGAAAAACGTAAAGGGTATGTTGTGTTAATGTTTTTTTTTAGAATCAAAAAACATATCTTCGCTCAATAGATTATAGCTTAGTTTATAGCTTAGTTGTGTATAAAAATATGGTAATATTTTACCTTCAATTATACTTAAGCTTCAAAATATCTACATATGAATAAATTTTCGTTGTCATTTTTAGAGTTCCGTAGTTAAAACGGAACCCTTATAGTTTCGCCATGTCCGTCTGCCAGTCTGTCTGTCTGTCGGCGGCTTTGCTCCGAGACCCTTAATACCAGAAAGCTGTAATTCGGTATGAGTATACATATCAATTACGCCGAAAAAGTCGTACAATAATATCTCTAAAAAAGTGTCTTCTCTATGTGAAAAGAGAGACCAAAATTTTTCTCATTTATCCTATGTTGTGGAGTATAACAGTTGTGGGGAAACCATTTTTCAGAACGACGAACTGTTTTCGAAATATTAAGCTTTGAAGTGTCAATTTTTGATAGAGTTAAGTGTCCCACCCCCCCTACTCACTAAACTGCTGCTTCTAAAAATATGAAAAAATTCTCGATGGTAGTGCATATAATGAATTTAAAAGCAAAATTATCACGGCTATGTGGGCTTTTACAGTTATCGAGTAATAGACGATCAAATTAAAAATAAATATTTCACTTGTTAAAGCATCAAATTATGTAAATATTAATAATTTTAAATTAATATGTACGTTTAAATTTATACATAACTAAATAATAAATAAGTTGTCATTTCAAATAACATAGTGGATAAAAAAACTAAAATATAAAGTTTATCACCTATAACTGTAATATATTAATGAGATATTATCATAATTCATAGCTTACTCATGAGATTCTTAACAAGATATCAGCTTTATATTGATATTACCTATACGTAACGATAGGTACCTCCCTATGCGTAATGTAAAATTATAAAATAAAACAGTACTTCACATTTCAGGTAAAATAATATTATCGTTTAACAAACAAAGCTGATGAACAGTTTAAATTTCGTGTTTCGACGTTATTTGGCTAATTAATTCACAAACTTCAACCAAACACGTAAGCGAAAGATGTTCGGTCGGGAAGCGTTTCTTACTTAATAACTTGTTAACTTCAGACCGAATTCTTAGACTCTCTAGTGCTCTTTACCGATTTCTGTAATCCTATTATAAGTTTAACAAGCAATGCCACTTTGCATAACATAGCGAATACTTCGGACGAAGAATGTCGATGTATAAGCAAGACTTGCTTCTTTATACGTATAATCCAAGGAAAATTATGTCTCTTCACGACATTTATCCGTTTTTCCTAAAAAGATTGACAATATAAATTTATTTTATTTTTAGCGGCATTTCCTGCTTATTTGTCAAACAATATTTAACTGAATATATTTTTGACCTAAATAAAATTAAATTGCTGAAACATTAGCAATTGAATTGTTTTTCCTTATTTTTCCGAGGCTACACAGTATATAGTTCAATTGTTGGAATTTTTGCTTTTTAGCCGGCAGGTAAAGCAAACACATCTCATTCATGAATGAAAAACATAGCCGTAATGAAATCAGAATATAATTACTCTGAAATGACTTTTGGATAAAATTTTTAACTCAATTTCCAAAAGGAGACCATTGTGGCGTTTATGGTTTGTTTTAGTAACAAAGGATGTTAGGAGAAAATATTCAAAACGAAAATGAAATTCCTTTACATATAGAAGGCAATACTATTAATTATTAATAAGGTGCTATTGTACCTAGCATATTAATCCAATAAAATTTTTGAATAAATAAATAAAACAGTTAATTTAAAAGTCCCTTCTTTATATATTTATTGACTTTACTAAACTATCAAATTTAATCGCATGTGTGTTTGTTTCATGAGAAGAAAGTCCTATAGGAATACATTAATACTTTAAGCACATGTTTTTGTACATTGTTGCAAAAATAGGCTTTTGGGCGAGGTACAAACCACAAGCGTGTAACATGAGGATGTGATAAAAGATATTTTTCAATTCTATTAGGGGTATATGTATACCAAAATTGATTATAAAAGTTATTTTTTTGTACAAATTGTGACTGGCTTGTTTATTACGTCCGTTAAATGTAATGAGTTTATATATCAAATTAACAAGAAAAAAAGAAACATTCTCTTCTTTGAATTCAAATTAGTAATCGATAAAAGCTACATAACAAAAGGTCAACACAAAGTTTAAAATGCACCGTTTTGTATACATATATTGTCGTGTAGTAAATACAGGAAACCGCAATTTAACGCTATTGAATAAAAGATACTTCGCTTTATCATGGCAAGAACAAATAGACAGCTTTTCAATTTTCACTTACAAAGAAAACATATACCTTAAAGTATGCGGATACAGTTTTTTAAATTCATTTTGTGAGAATCAATTACTGGAATAATAGTACTAGCACCATTATATTAATACGAAGCGAAGCGAAAACTCTCTATTCCCTTTTACTAAAAATTATACAGCATAATAAAAATTTAGCTCAAATAGAAGTGTAGATTTATAAAATGACGAAAAAATTCTTCTCGTTAAAAAATCGACCACAGAGCATCCACAAGTTAAATATTAAAAAATAAGACCTAGCGACGAACCAGCGACCATTCCACGTAGCATATTGTTAACAAATTAAACACATATATTTATTAAAATAATAGGATAAACTATAATACATATTTATGGTGTGCTCAAACCTCTTTTTTCGAGGTCAAAAATTAACGTGTAAAAATCCACCATATTCAATTCTAGGTATTTATAGTATGTATGTATGTAACATGTCATTCATGGAAATAAGTTTGTTAAGTGAAAGCTTACTTCCACTAATTAAGTTTGATCGAAATCACACAAGTACATTTTATCTTAAAAATGAAATAATCTAATAATGAAACAGTAAGAATAATATACGATTATTTAAAACAATAGACAATTCGTTGAATGTTTAATATTGGGAATGTCATGAATAACAAACTTTAATTTTCAGTCCGTCCATCATGTCGTATGATGTGGGTAGAAGTGGATGTCGATTCCTAATCGACTTCTATTTCGATGACATTCTGGAGTTTTATTTCTTTGGTATTATACATTATACATAAGTAAGTACTTAGTAAATTTTCTATTACAACTACAGTAGAACCTCGATTATCCGGATTTCTCGATTATCCGGACTCATTTTTACTGCTCTAGTTATAATACATATTTAGTGACGATTTGTCGGTGCAACAAGAGATGTTGCGACAGCTAACATGTATATAGTAATTTTGGAATCGTATTGTCCAAATGACGTATACAAAACACTTTCTATAATAAAAAGTTGTTAAAATTTAATTATTGCTCAATTTAACTTTTAAACCGATTATCCGAATTTTCGATTATACGGAATAGTAGTTTTAATTGACCCGGATAATCGGGATTCTACTGTACGTACTTGTCAGATATTACGGTCGGGTAATTAGCGCAGTAACTACAACAGTTACGACGACATCAGACTTCAGAGTATTAGACACTATTCTAATCTATTATCTAAATCTATTTTGATTATATTCAATGCTAAAAAAGTTACAATGTACTAAAGTCTAATTTAAAAATTTCCTTTTTCCCGATTAGAATTTTCATATTCTTTCATTTCAGGAATCAGAATTTAAAGGAATATAAATCTTTGTAACCATTTTCCAGTATTACTAGAGCAGTAGAGCGGATTTTAAATAGACGTTGTGGAATTTGTTTTTTGTTAGAAAACGTTTTCAATTTTTACTTTAGAATCTGAAATCGGGGATTCGAATCAGTGCAGCAACAGGGTCAGGCGAAGTAAAACTATGTCAATACAGATCAAAACATAGTTTATTCAGTAGTTTCAGACAAATTCAAATATCCTGATTGAAAATAGCGCACTCTATTTAAAACTTTTAAAGGCTTTGTAAAGCTTTTAAATTTTATACATTTGCACGTAATCTAATACCTTTTAGGCTATTTTTTTATTAATTCGTTTAATTCTTGTGCAATACTACGCAAAATTGTACTGTTTTTGTTGCAGTTATTTTTTTAAATTAATTATTGGGAGTTTGTCCTGGCTGGATGCGAAAGTGTATATTTAACATAGGTACATAAAGACTTCGCTTTACACCAAAATATTAGATATAAAAAAAACATATTTGTTAAAGATTGTGCAGGAGTTAATAATACAACAAGTTTTAATTATGCTTGTTCATAAAATAAGTTCAATGTTACAGTAATTTACTTTGAATGTACACATTCACTACTTTGTTATTATATTATATTAATATAGATATTCTGTTAGACAGAACCACCAAAATTTTATATTTGGATATAAAACTCAATAAACCGTGGCCCTAAATTTTCGAAATTGCGGACTGGGCCGTAATTTATTGCAAAATACCTAACGAAAAAGCGAGTTTAACTTTCATATAGCAGACGTTTATGAGAGGAAAGTTGTTAGAGAGTACTTAATCATATTTTTTTGGAATAATATAATTTATGTTTTTGTATTCAATTCTATTTTTTATTCCAAGGTACCTATTAGGTGTCCATACCTTAATAATAACAGTATAATAAGTAAAATAACAGTATATTACATCTTTTGTAATTTTTGCTTAAAACACTTAAAAACAATGTTAGTTATTATAATTTTGTATAGAAGAGTTTATTCAAAGTTTAATTTTGAATGTTGTTTGAGTGTGTTACTAACACGTTTTCGTGTTTGAATTTAAATTACTTGCACTGAATCGGTGAAGTTAAAGAAAGTTTCACGTTGCGAGGGCGTAGAAAATAATGTGAGATTTACATTTAAATGTAATTGTTACTGATGATTATGTTTTCTTGGAAAATGGATTACAATTTCTATAGCTTAATTAAAATGTAATTTTGTTTTCCTTTTACTTTCAATCTCGTTCTGTTATGCGCATGGATATATCTACCATATCATCAGTAAGATTTATAACTCATTTTTTAAAAAAATAATGTTTATGGAATGAAATGTTATTTGTTGTCTGTTTGTACTACATGTACAATGTATATTTACGCGCGAAATACGATGTAAATTTTAATTTTTTTCCGCTAAAATATAGATTATTTCCTGCATTTACCTACATGTGAAATTTAACAGAAAAATAAAAGGATTGTAGGGAGTAAGAAACTCCTATTACACCCAACGTTCGGAAGGTACAAGTAGTTACGGGTGTAGTCGCAACATCTTATTTTATAAAAGAGACAGTTACATTATATTTATGTGACGGAAATACGAGTACACGCTAGTCAGAGCTAGTACTGTGGTTCTATATAAAGGTAATTGAAGCCTGTATTCCTGGGCTGTTGATATAAAAACATTTAAATGAAAGAGCGCTTTGATACATGTATTTTTGTAACTGCAGTGCGGCAACGGAGTTAAGCTGAAAAAAAAAATCTAGCGATACGTGGGCCTACTGTTTTTCATTACCGTAATGGACTAACTTTATTTTTCTCCTCGTTTGAATTTGTAATTTCTGACTAGATAATTACGTTTTTAATTGGCTATTTAATTTTCTTAGGTAAATAGATTTGACCTATCTATAAAAATAAAATTAAAATTGTACACAAAAAGTTTTTCTTTCTTTATTATTTCTGCTTATTACGATTTCATTATTGTTCAAAACAAATAGTCCTATTATAGCTAATATATTATAAATAAATTTCAGCTCAGACAAATATATTTTGTTTCATAAGAAAAAGTACCGATGATTGTGGATAATGGTAGATAAACAGGCCTCTGTCATAACAATCTATGAAATCGGGAAATGTAATCGTGAAATACCTATTTTGAGCTTTTAAAGACCTAAAGTCCTGGGCTTAACATTACGTCACATACACAACTTTGGTCGTCAGCGGATTCGCACTTAAAAGCGATCTTGCAGCCTCTCCGTTTCCGTGCCGATGGCGGTCATCGCAAGGTATTTAGTGAGTGCAATCTCCCATAATCTGTTTCAATAAAAAAAAGCGTATACACAAAGTCTATCAAATCGAAACCTAAAGGCAGGTATCGCTTGATGGACAAGAGGGTTGTCCACGTATAAAAACCTAGCTAAAAACGGTTTTGCTTTTGTGCCTGCGTTTGATAAATACTCGTAATATTATATTAATACCAATGTTATTTATGAGGAGTATTAGTTTCGAAGAGTGCTTGCAATCATAAAATAACTAAGTATATAATTCGCAACATAAGTTATCATCAAACATTTTGTAGGTCCGAATGTAGTGTCAGATGAATCTAATAAACCTGAAAATGAGCATTCGGAAAAGTCTGTTTACGAGCTATGAGATACGAATTTAGTATATTCTATTACACTTATACATATGTACCTCTATGAACAATGACAAGGAACTGCCTGATGCTAAAAGTGTGATATGTGTTATTTTATAACGTTTTGTTATTCTACGATTTCTTTTTTAATCGTTTTGGTCTACTAACTTTGTGCTGCCAAATTTTTTTTTAAATCCTGTAGTGAGGTGACGCGGGCAACGTTGACTCGTTGGCAATTTGCCAGATTCGCCAGTTGACCCACGTTTTAAGCCTTCAAAGTATCACACTATTGTATATGAACCTTATTTTTATGACATTTAATAAAATACAACTACGTCATGTTGTCCCATTAATAAAAGTTAACGCAAATTAATTTAATTTTTAATATAATTCAGTACTTTTTGTAAAATGTACAAAAAATAAATTTTATTCTTGAAAAAAAAAAATTAAATCCATATTAATGCTGACACTCGAATTTGCTACAGCTAAAAAACATGAAATTAATATTTCATTGTATTCAAAGAGATTTTTAGTTAAGTACCTAATTAAAATTGAAATAATATATTATAATAAAAATGAAAAAAAAAAAATAATGAGGTAGAAATATTATCAAAGAATATTAAAAGTTACCTAGTCATTTAAGGGCCTATTCTTTATTTGTTAGTTAGTTCATAACAGACTGTTCCTTTAAGACGGATTTATATTATGAAATTAGTGATATGTAAATTAAATCATGACATCAATTTAATAAAGATTTGGTTATATTATATTATAACGACTGGAAGATCACGCTGGCTTCGCGCGCTTAAGAATATTTCTATTGAAATTTTGATATAGCCTATGTTCTCTGAGGATAGTGTAGCTCCCCAATAGTGGAAGGATTTTTCAAATTGGTCAAGTAGTTTCGAAGCTTATTCATTTCAAACAAACAAATAATCAAATTTTTCACCTTTATAATATTAGTATAAATAGGTACTTTGTGCCTATAATTGTAAGTTGAAGTTACTCTGTACGCAGGCGAAGTCGCGATTGGCTGCTAACTAGCTGGTGTTTACTATTGCATGTCGATACATTAACCTCATATATCAATGAACTATTTCAATTTCCAAAGCTTGTACGCGCTATAATCTCAGAGTTAGAAATAGCTACGGGAAATTGTTGGTATATTTCCAGGTATTACATGCAAGCCTCTACTCTTGCTATTCTCATTTGTATTACCTAGTGCTAGTACCAATACGAGTATTATATTTAGTGACATAGTGATTTAATCGGAAAATTTTAAAAATATATACATACCCCATACCCCTAAAGTTATAGGGGATTATATCTTTTAGGGTCAGAAGATGGCAAATGGAGGGGAGGTCCCTTCACCCCTGTTTAATTTGATCCATACTTTCAAGACACCCTGTATATTTTGACCGAGAACATGTGTAATGTGAAAGTTCAAGACCCTATATCAAATATATTATGTTATTTGCTTTTTTTTAATTTCACAAACGATGACTATTTATTACATGGATAAATTTCTTTCTTTAAAATAAGTTTTATTTATTCTTACATGTTAAGTTAAATTTACATTTTTAACAAGGCACTTAACAGCCGCATAATGTGTACACACAGTAAAAGAAAGAATTTTATGACGGACGGGTTATATAAACGTCCAGTTATGGCAAAACTACAGCAGAATAACTTATTTCCTAGGGCTTGAAAATAAAAGTTTACTGCCGCCTTAAACCATAAACGTAACGAAAACACAAAATGAACATGGATAGTTTATGCTTCACGTTACTCTTTCTCAGTTTTCTTTATGTATAGGTATCATCAAGTTACACACAGTATAGAAAATATTAATAAGAACTCAGTTATTTCAGAAGCTACGTTTACGTTTTTTACGTTATTATCATACGTAGATTTTATTAAAATTGGCGCCTAATTCCGTGATATTTTGAAAAATGGAACCTAATTACCTACCCCCAAATATACCCCCAAGGTATACGAAAAAACGGCTTAATCTATAAAGTCATTATTTTATTTAATTTTAGAAGGTTTTATTTTAATTATAAACTTTTTTAAATAAAAAAAAAACACTTATAAATTCATCGTTTTTTCGGATATCTCGGAATAAGGTGTCATTTTCGAAATACCGCAAAATTCGGTGCCTTTATCTCAGTAGGTATGTATTATATAAAAAGACAACGTTTACACGACGTATAAAAAGCGTAGAGTAGGTGGTAGCGGTATATTTCAACTAGTGCTAGTTGCTAGTGACAGTAAGAAAAGCGCTGGGACACAGAATTTTTAAAAATAAAAGATTATTTGTATCATTTTCAAAGTAATAAGTTAGTAACAATAAAATTCTTTTAAAAGTCGGTATCGCAAGTTATTTTATAAAGTAATTAAAGTCAGTCTATTCACGTTGATTTATCAATGGTTATTGTTAAAATTGTCTAAATGAAAGCTTTCATACGTACGTTCCTAAACCAACAGCGTTTGTTAGTTTTAAAGTTAAAAAAATACGGTAACGGCTGAACCCACTATTTTTCATTACTCTAATGGACTTTTATGTTGTTCTCTCTAAATGTGGATATAATTTACGGACCATTTAATTCTCTTTGATAACATGTGATTAGGTTATTTGATGTGATGATTCTCGATATTGGTCGCTTTTAATAAGTGTAAAATGTTTTTATATTCAGAGTGTTATTAAATGTAAATGACAATTTATATATTATAACTATATATAAAAACCCACGACGTATGTCCCTTTAAAAATCATCTAAAAAGCAATAAATAAACTAAAAAACCCCCGACACACGAGAGGAAAAGACACAAGATAAACTTACTAAAGCCTTTTAAATAGCAATCATATGTCGCGAGGTCTATTTTATAAACGTTAAATCCGAAAATTGTCCGTCGGGGCTGTTGTAGTCTAAGCGATGAAAGTAAATAGTTTTATTCACAACCTATATATTACTATATACTAATAACTATATATATATATATATATATATAGTTATAGCCTATGACACAAGTAGAATAAATATCAAGACCAATCGAGTATTTTTATTCAATTTTCTATTCTATGATTGCTATAATTTTTTTACACTCAAAACTTCAAACATCATAGAATATAGAATAAATATGAAACAAATTGCAGTCTTAATAAAATATCAGTATGCAGTTAAAGTTCTTAGTTCAGCAACGATACAATAACTGTGTAAGTGTTCATATTATAATTTTATATTATAAAAGAAAATGTTTTATGTTCTATGCTTCAAATGGAATCGACGTGCAAAGCAAGACAAAAACGTTGTAGCAGTAGTTTAAGAGCCCATTTCCATCCGGATTTTAATCGGATGTCGGCGTTTCTATACAAATCTACTATTTTAATCGGACGACAAGTATGCTTCGCTTCATATAAAGTGTTCTGCTACTGGAACATCCGCTTAAAATCCGGGTCTGACACACGACAACTGAGAATAGGCTCTAAGAGTAAAATATTAATGACTAAATTTCACATATTAAAATTGTAATAAAACGATGACGTATGTAGCAGAGACCTCCACCAGACCGACAATTAGCCGCATATCGGTAGATATTATACGCCAGAGAGTGTATTTTGGCGGACGCGCCTCTAGGTATAGTATAATATCTTTGACCACTTCACAAATATTATCATCTGCAAGAAGAAGCAAATACTTAATAAGAGTAGGTACGGTCGCAGCTTGAAACTGGAGGGTCACTTTTTTATGTTAAAATTAATTTTATAGTATAGTTAATTGGTGCTATTTCTTAAACTATATTATAATAGAATGTTTCAATGAGTCTTGAAAATTGGTGATTTTAACATATTATATCCAAATTTTTAGTTTCTTACTATATATTTTACATTTTATACATGTGGTTTGGAGGAGGGTCATGTCCACTGTGACATTTCATTAATTTATCAGAGGTTTATTAATCAAGGCACTTCATTTGTATTATCCACTGTAGACTACTTATCAAGTGACTGAAGTGAAGCTGTATTCAATTCCAACTATGATTATATTAGAAGTAATTTTACCTGTAGTAGTAATCAAGAGTTCTCCACATATTTTGTTTATTATTATATTAATAACTAAATTTATTGTAGGACGTATTTCTAGCTAAAATAGATAATATTAAATATTAATCATAAAATAACCTCATTTTTACAATTTGCTGTATAGTTATAAATTATAATACTATTATTTTTAATGTAATCACAAATTTGTATGGATGTTACAATGTTATAATAACTAGTAAGACCCTTTTCTTGTATTTTAAAATTATATTTTGTTATATTTTTGTGTGGTAAGAATCTTTTAATTATTTTTAAGACTTATTATACCTTTAATGCACCAAAACAAATTGTTAAAACAAACCAAACTAAGTTAGTTCTTCAATTACCGCCTAAATCCATTATCAGATTAGCTTGATGGAATAAAATCATTTTATCTTCCACATACACAGTAGTTTTCAAATTAATACCAATAGAAATTCATTAAATTCAATCATATTTAGTAAAGTAAATCTTTATTTGGGACATAAAATATTTGATACATGGAAAATAAGAAACAAAATATAATAAAACAAAATATAAGTACAAAAAAAAATAAGATAAAAATAAAAACTAAATCAAAACAAAAATATTAAAAACAACTACAAAACATATTCAGAACCC
>DVVJ01001542.1:0-11153 GCA_018234505.1 Junonia neildi neildi
CGTTTATACTTTTCTAGATATCGAGGTATTCCACATTACCTTAAGTATCCCAAATATGCTGACTTTCCTCTACTAATTTAAGTCAAAAAAGGTCGCGCGGCTCATTTGCCGCCCTAGGCCCAAATAATACGCCGTCCCTAGCTCAAAACTAAAAGGTCGACACCCTATTCAAGACATACCAATTGAACTAAAAAAGGTGGTCTACCTCATTTCCAACTTTGTCGCCCCAAGAATGCTAATTTTGCCGCTCTTAAAAATGTGCTGCCCTAGGCTCGGGCCTTATGGGCCTACTAGTCTACCACTATGTCTGTCCTCGTTTAATTAGAATTGCAAAGGAAAATTATTACGGTTAACTAGAGTTTATTTAATGTCCTAGTCTATAAGATACTAATACCGCTTAACATGCTAATCAATTAAAGTTAATAGTAAAGTTTTGTTGATTCATAACGACGATTTTCACGCAGAGGCAAAAAATTCAAGTTTTGATAGACATTTGTTAAGTATAATTAAAAGAAATACTTGACGATTAAGTTGTTTTTAATAACCCCCGACCAAAAAAGAGGGGTGTTATAAATTTGAGCGCAATGTTTGTCTGTGTGTGATAAAAATAAAACTAGCGAAGATTAAAGGAGTGAGACGAGAAGCAAGGAATACTATATTCCAAATAGTCAAATCCCGTTTTTGGAGTCGTTCTTTTTATATTTATAAAAAGAAACGGTACGTTTCGGTAAAAAAATACCATAAATTATTGAAAATTAACTTAATAATTCAATCATTGTGTACCTAATCTTCATTTTTACTTTAATCGACTAGTAGGTTAAGTATAGTAATGTAGTTAGTCGTGATAATTTGCCTTTCAAATTCCTGACAGACGTGGTGAAATTATATTCTCTGGCTCTGTTTTGACCCTACCCTAAAAATGTGTATAAAATCCGAATGTGCATAATATTCCAAATTATGTTAATTGTCGGTTTTTTTTTTATGGGATAGGGCGGCAAACGAACTGACAGATCACCTGATGGAAAGTGAATGTTGTCGCCCATAGACATTTGCAACATCAAAGGAGCTACTAAATGCGTTGCCTGCCTTTTAGGGGGTATGGAGGGGGAATTAATGGGGAAGGGGTGGGGAATTGGGCTTTCGGTACCCTCACTCACGCGGCGAAACACGACGCAGGCGTCATTTTACGCCGGTTTTCTGTGAGACCGTGGTATCACTCCCGTGGAGCCGGCCGGTTCGTGCAAATGCATGGCTCTCCCACGGTATTCCACATTAGCAACATACCATCGATATTTAAACTTTCATGTAGATACCATTTTATTTATAGAACGGTAATAAAATAACAGTTTGAATAAATATCTACAATAAATATTTTAATATTAAAGTAAATTATTTTCACTGAATACATCCTTACCTAAAAAGTTTATGAAAAAGGCACGTAATTTTTTTTGGTTCTGATAGCCGGAATTTTAAGTTTATCTAAGTGTAGGTTTGGCCTGTTTTTAATATCTAATTGATTTGTATGTCATATTACGATATGCTTACGGCAAAAAAAATGTTTAGGGCTTTTGTAGAAATTTAGATATCGATGATTTCTAAAATACCAGCTGTTTATCTATCTACTATGCTGACTTCCCTCTTTCTATTTATTCAATAGATATCTAAATCAAATCCATAAACGCAGAGAATTGTTTACTAGTAACACTTAAGAGAAAATGTCGAATGTTCATTGTCAGTAAAACACGGATAATTCGCGCCAAAAACGATTTGTAGTTTTTAATACGAACGCGGGATATTTTTTTCGTGAAAACACATTGTAAGGTAAGAAAGATAAAGATTGAATATTATGTGAGGTGCAAATGTTTTCGTATAGGTTTTTCCTCATCAAATTCTTCAGCAAATCTAAGTTTCAGCCGATTAATGTTATTGAGAGACAGGGATACCAACATTTCAAACGTCAGTTATGTGAAATGTCGACAGTGTCTTTATGTGTATGCGTCTTAAATATTGATTTATAAATATTATACACTCAAATAATTCCAAGCCTTAAGATTATATCAAAACTAAATTAGTATTTTCATGAATTGTGAGTAGAGAAGACAAATATTACTTATATCGCGAACTGTTTGCCGCCGAGAAATTACGTGATCAATGGTATAATCATCAAAAATGGTTACTTCCAACAAACAATCAGATAAAAAAGTTGTGAAAATGGCTGAGCAAAATAACTCAGCTGTAGTGCCTCAACGAACTCTCTTAGGTGAAGTTAATGAACATATAACGTGTCCATTGTGCCGAGGTTACTACATCGATGCTACGACCATAGTGGAGTGTTTACATTCGTTCTGTCGTAGTTGTATTATTAAACACCTTCAAGTTAAAAGTTACTGCCCAGTTTGTGAAATGATGATTAATTCTGCAAAGCCAAATATAAAATTAGACAAAGCCCTACAAGACATAGTTTACAAACTTGTACCTGGTCTTTTTCAAAAAGAAATGGAAAGACGTCAGCAATTCTATGCATCGAGGCCAGGTCCAGCAGCGTCTGCTACACCAGAACAGAGAGGTGAAGATACTGAGCGAATAATTTTTAGTCCTGAAGATGTCATCTCATTTTCATTGGAGTATGCAGATGCCACTGATGCTGATAGTATTTCAAGCAAATCATCTGATAGTAATGAAGCACAGCCTACATCATTAACTACTAGAAGATATTTACAATGCCCAGCTGTGGTTAATATAAGTCATCTTAAAAAGTTTCTCAGTATGAAATTTGACATTGATAGTACACAATTTGCTATTGATATATTGTATAAAAGAGTGCCATTACCTGATTATTACACATTAATGGACATTGCTTATATATACAACTGGAAGAGAAATGAACCTATGAGGTTTTTCTATCAAATTATTGATTATGTGGCAATAAGAAATAGGCTATTTGATATAAACAGAAAGGGTGGATCTCATTTCCCAGATAGAAAATCAAGTCCCACTGGCACTGAAGATACAAATGCAAGTAGCCCAACTCCAAATCTTAATGATCATGAAGCATCTTCTGGCACTGATAGTCCAATGCCTGATGAGTCTAATGTTAAGAAAGCAGGCGACAATCAAAAGAAAAGTGATTCGTCAGGACAGAGTGTCAAAGATGTTAATGATGTACCATTAAATCAAGAAAGCAAAAACACTCCTAAGAAAAGTGATGATGAGGTTGAAAAATCACAGTTTTTAAACTCATTTGAACTTAAAGCAAATACCAGTTCAACATCATCTAAGTCATCACCTGTCAAAGTAAACAATAGTGATGTTATAACATCACCAAAAGATAGTAATAATAAAAACACAAGTCAAACTTCAAAGATTGAAGAGTGTTTAAAAAGAAAATATGAAATTCCTAAATCATTACCAGAAATGAAAAAAATTAAAATAGAGATACCCAAGGTACCAATAACCCAAACAATGACTTCAGGAACAACAAAAACAATAAATGTCAAGGAAAGTTCCCAAAAACTTGCTTCTGAAGTTACAAACAGTACAGTTAAATCTGAGGAGACACCAAAAGTAAATGTGTCACCTAGCAATACGCAAGCAGCGCCTACAATACCTAGCAAGGATGTTAAACAACAACCTCCAATGGTAAAGCAACAGCAGCCATCAGATAACGCCGGACAAAAGAGAACAGTAGCAGTGCCTCATACTGTTTCATCACCAAAAAGAAAACCATCTGATGCTTCTATGGTACCCCAACCTTCGCCTTCAGTACAAAAAACTGTATCTCCATTAAAATTACAATTACCTAAGCCTGAGGCCCCTTCACCAATAATGAAACAAGTCGAGACACCAAAAGCAACAACTAAGAAAATGCCTGATCTAAAACCAAGTGTACCTGTCCTCCCACCAACACAAAATAAACAACCACCTTCAGGTAAACTAAGAATGGACCTCTTGGCAAACAATTGTGATCCAACTATTGATAGAAGTAAAATATTATCTCAAGTTAAAACATCTCTTCCCATTCCTAATGCAGGACCACCCTCTGGAGACCCTTTGAAATCATTATTTGATTCTTGTAAAATTAACATACCCTCTTCACTTTCAATTACGTTAACTGACCAGAAATTAGATCCTCGAAATCTCTCTGATCCTATTAATAATGATCCAAAAAAAAATATTGTTAATAAAAATCTCACCAGTGCAAGCAGTACAAGTACTCATAAAGTACCAAGTCCTCCTGTGCATAATTATATTGAAATACTTAAGTTACCAGATACTGATCCGAAGAAAATAAATAAAGTTGAAAATATTACAGAGAAAGGTAACACTAATCAAAACAAAATAGAAAGTACAAATGTACCAGCAAAGCTACATACTAAAACTTCAGAAACATCTGCTAAGGGACCAATACCTAACTTGAAACCAATTGCAGATACAAAATTAGGTAAACAAAGTGGATCTTATTCTGCCCCTATCACATTTCAACAAACTTTTGAACAACAATTACAATCATTACAGTCTGATAAAAAACCTAAAGTACCAAAAAATAAGGCTCAAGTCCCGAAATTGGTTCCAGCAACTCCTAAATCATTTAGTGCTGCCAATAAACTCAATAATTCCATTAATAAAACCACTCCAAACTTACCTCCAACGGAAAATAAAGCGAGCACAGCTTTAGATTTGTCTACTCCACATAATGTACAAAGTCAATTGGGACCACAACAGACTAAGGCTTTTGAAAAAATGCAATCAATAGCTAACTTGGCTAAGAAACAAAATATGCATCCTAAAATGTTGCCTCTTGCTATGTCTCAAGCTAATGTTTTTTCTAATATGCCTAACCGAAGTCTAACTGCTGGTGCTCAAACATTAAGAGTTCCATCAACCAGTAGCATTAATCAGTTGAAACTTGAGAAACTTAATGCTAGTGGGTCACAAATGAATTCACCTAGACATGATACACCTCAAAGAAATCAGATGAAGCATACAACTAGTACAAATCCAACAGTTCAATCTCCTGGTTATTCCAATAATTCACCAAGTAATGCTCAACCATCACCAAGATCACAAACACGGTCTCCTAGCTCTTCTCCAAAGTTAGTGATAGCTGAAGAAAAACAAGCAGGCAATCTATCTTCTGAACATAATATAAATCAATCAAACCAAATAACAAGCACTCAGCTGTCAAATGCTAATCCTTCTAAAACTGAATCTCCTAAGGCTTCCCCGGGTCCATCTAAAACAGGAATGAAACCTGTTAAGCCCATGATGCCAGCTGGTAAAGTGACTGGCATCAGGCAACCAATAACTCCGACAGTTAGTACGAGTCCTGCAATAAACAATCCAACTGATTTTCTTTCGAAACAACAACTAATTTCTCCTGCTCATCAAGCAATATTAAGGCATCAAATGGAAATGCAAAATGCTTGGCTTAATGCCCAAAGACAATATGATTTATTTAAAAATATCTCTAATATGGCTCATCAAACTCAAAATGAACAATAAGGATAAGCAATAATGTGTTATATTTTATATTAACCATGATAATTTGGTTATCAATGTCACAGTTATTCCTTAGTTGTAACTAATTTGTTTTCTAATTTACAAATATGCAGTATCGGCTGCAGCAGTTAATGTAAAACTGACAGTCCCCAGACCTGGATTATGTATGATTTCTACATTAGCATGTAATATTTGTTATATTTAAGACTAATTCTTACATTAAATTATGTTTAATCAAAATAGTTTTTATGTTTTAAAATATTAGTTTAGGTTATATTTTGCAAATAGTTTTACTTTATTTTGTAAATAATGAATTGATAATATTGCAACTACTTCTGTTGATGTTTGTACTTTGGGAATTTCAAACTTTTCTAGCTGTAAATAATTTAGTTACTTAAACAAGGTGTAGGATATATTTTTATATCATGTGACATTGAAATTTGAATGTGTGTTTTATAATTATGTGTATAATTTTATTTTTACATTTTTAAATTGTAACATTTGTTTAGTTATTAGTTGATTTAATTGTAATAACCATAATATAATTTATTTTTAAAACACTGAAATGATTTTTGTCATGAATGAATGTGATGATTGCTATTAATAAATATAATATTTTGAAATTTTGATTTTAATTTCTATAATATTTTCTTTCTAAATAATGGACTCTATATTGATTCAGTCTTTTGTTGAAGGTAATGTTTATTAATACTCATTACTAAGCATTTACTTATCATTACCTTAAATGTCTCCTTTAATTATTATAGATGGCTTCTCTTCAATCAACAATTTCTTTTAAGTCTCGGAAGAGGACTTATTTTAATGAGCTTAAAGAAAAAAGAAACAATGAGAACAAAGATATTTCGAATATTCCAAAAACCAGAAAAACTTTAAAGAGACAATTGGAACTAAAAGAAAGTGATGTGATTTCTGAAGAAGGTAAATTATAATAATGTTTAATAAATAATAATAATAATATAAACTTACCTACTATTGATTCAAGTTAAAATTTTGCAACTTTAAACAATATTAAACTTTTAACATCAAATCATAAATTTCTAACACATCGGTGCAATTTTTGTATACTTATTTATATTGTATGTATTTGTATTTATATGTTTAATTTTTTTTTTGTCTAACTTGAAATTGTTTTGTAATTTATTCAAATAGGCTGCTGGAGTTCTTTTGAAGTGGTTTTCCATTGCATATCAATTCAATGTTTAATTTTATTTTTACAGATGAATATTTTGCAAAAAAGATTGTAAAAGAAAATGAGGACAATTTGCCAATTCTTACTGATAAACCTGTCATTAGCAACAAACAGTAAGTATAATATTTTTAACTTTAATAAGAAGCATGCACTGAATTAGCTCTAAAGTCCTTATTACTAGTACTCTTAAAAATATAAGTGAGTGAAGAAAAAGCCTTATAAATCTAATTATTTTATTATTTCCAGAAACAGTTATCCTACGACAAAACCTTTAGAGCCACTTGTTAGCAGAGAGAAAGAAATAGAATTTATGGAGAGTTTTCTTGTTGATCATCTTGAAAAGGAGGAATCCGGATCTTTATATATATCTGGGCAGCCTGGTACGGGAAAGACTGCTAGTTTATCATATATATTACATGTGCCAAAGGTAACATAATTTGATAATTTAAATTATATCAAGATTATATTATTTGCCATAATTATGCCATATGTTTATATTTTATTTCAGATAAAAGATGGTTATAAGCAGGTGTATATCAACTGTACCATGATGAAATCGGCTGCAAGTATTTATAGCAGGATATGTAAAGAATTACAGGTCCCAACTTCAGGCACGAGTGAGAAAGCCTGTTTAAATGCTATCGAAAATTATTTGACCAAAAAACATAAAATGATGTAAGATAATTTTATAATTATTTTTTTTTTGTTTTAAGACCAAAAATGTTTACTTATTGGTTCTGAAAAAAGAATCTCTTAATTTTGTAGAAAGGTCCTTTTTGTCACTTTGTGACTTTCACGTCAAGTCAAATACTACATGTCTCAAACAAACAAACAAACAAACAAACAAACAAGCAAACTAACAACAACAACTCACATCGCAGCCTGCTGGTGCTGGACGAGATCGACCAGCTGGAGAGCAAGCGGCAGGCGGTGCTGTACACGGTGTTCGAGTGGGCGTCGTTTGCGGCGTCGCGGCTGGTGCTGGTGGGCGTGGCCAACGCGCTGGACCTCACGCAGCGCGCCCTGCCGCGCCTGCAGGCCCGCGGGAGCCTGCGCCCCGCCACGCTGCACTTCCCGCCCTACACCAAGCAGCAGATCGTCGACGTGTTCACGCGCACGCTCGCCGCACACGCCGGAGTCTTCTCGCCCGTCGCGCTGCAGATGCTCGCCGGTACTGATCACTTGCGCCTTCTTACCTTAGAGAACAAACCCATACAACATAAATAGGTCATATTTAAGTTTTCGACCCCCTCGGTGACCATCAGTAGAATACGAAAAGCTCCATCCACCCCCAATTTATCACGTAGTATGACAAATATGAATCCAACGTTGACCCAATGACGGTATTTTTTAAGTTTTGATTCCAAATTAACGACTACGTGACAAACATGTAGATACCCCCGCCCCCTTATGACCTGGCATTAAAGAAACCCCCTCCAGCTCCCTTGTTGCATTGTCATCATTTGAATTCTTCTCACTAATATCACATGTGTATTTCAGCTAAAATCGCTGCCGTGTCCGGAGACATGAGGAGAGCGTTAGATATTGGAACAAGAGTTATCGATCTCGCAAGACGTAGTAAGTTTAGTGAAAATCAGTCCGTCGACGATATGATGAAGGATTCATCGGTGACGGTGGAACTGAAACAAGTACTCGAAGTTCTGAATGATGTATACGGCGGTTCGAGAAAAATCGAAACCGACGTTGACGAGGGCCTTCCGATCCAACAAAAATTGATACTGTGTAGCCTCTTGCTGATGCTGACGAAAGGAAAGAATAAAGATATTGTGATGGGCAAATTACACGACGTGTACAAAAGGTAAATTCCAAACTTATTATTTTTATTTATTTTAGAGTCGACTATGCAAATCTATGTCCAAAACGGAAAGAAATTTAATGATTTTAAAAGTAATTCTTTAATATTTTCCTTGAATATAATATGTTGTGTTTATATATAAACTTTTAATCTGGAAAAAATAGAAATCGCGATAAACAGGGCAGGTCGGGTGCATTTGCGGGTGTCTGGTGTTTGGGACTTAATTATCATATCAATGTAAATTGAGTATTGTCTATGGTGCTAAAGTCACAATTAAAGTAGATATAGAGTTTTGGTTTTAATAAGGTATAATAACAGCAAGAATTTAAGACTAAATTCTGATATAGGGTAACTGACTCAATGGTCGTCAGTACTTCTATGCTCGTCTCTTTGAGTTAAACAATTTCCTACATTTTTTTGTTTTTAATGAAAACAGTTTTAAACTATGTTATTTTGTAGTCAATATTGTCTATAATAAACCGACAAATAAAGACTTTTCTTAAGATTTTAATTTACAAAAATAAATTAAGTTAACTAAAACTGTGTCTAAAACCGTCGGCACTCTCTGGACTTTCTTAACGTTTTCGTTAAGGCTTTCTGTCCACGATAATATTTTTCATATTTTTTTATGTTTTACAATTAATTTTATGGGTGCCGAACATTGGGTTCTAAAAATCAACAGTACCCCAATCTCGGCACTCTATGTATCTTCTGTACTATACTTTGCGTATTTACATTAGCAAAATACTAATTGAGGTTGATGTAAGTCTAATATAAATTTAAATTAATAAGTTTGTTTATAAGTTACAGGTTCTAAAACACAAAATTTTTAGAGATTCTCTGATAATTCGATCAAATTTTTGCGCAACTTTGTATGTATATTGCGCTGTAATTTACGTGCTATTAAATTATTAGATTAATAACATTTAAAAAATTTTAAAAAATCGATATTTTAGAATTTTTCGATTATACAGGCAAATAATATATATACATACGTATAGCCATATACATATGTATACTCATAAATAAAATTTGGCTAAAATAATTACAAAATTAAATAAAAGCAAAAATATCGATTTACGTTTGAATGTTTTTACAAAAGGATCAGTTCCCACAGGCGTCATATTAGGTTAAACTTTAGGTGACGAGCATTGGAGCCAAAAGGTGGCGAACATTGGTCTCGTCAATTTTTTGCGGTGACGAACATTGGAGACTTTTCGTCAGTCTACAATAGTCACTAATTTTCGAAAACTATCTAAGAGATGATTATTTTTAATGTTAATATTTATCTAAAGAGCTTATTATTATGCAAGAACAGTTATTTTTACTATCATGTAAAAAGTATAATTTCTATCGATGTGTTTGTGAATTTTTTTTCCGTAAAGTGACGATCATTGAGTCCGTTACCTATATTTATCGCCTATTATCGCAAAACTATTTGATAAACAAAAAAATAACATACCTTAACTTAATCGACGTCGTCCTATGAAATAGCGATATAACGACTGAGGAGACTTCGACGTATACATTCAATGTATTTACATACTACTACTATACTATACATACTAGCTGATGTCCGTGATATCGTCCGCGCGAAAAATAAAGATTTCATAGGTTTATAATAATCAGTGGCGTAACTATAGGGTGGCGTTCCGGCAAAAAGCCACGGGCCCCCATCCGAAAGGGGCCCCCGGTCAGAGGAAAGTCTCAGCTTCCAACATTCATTAAAACATATACACATTAAATTAAAAAAAACGGTTTGTCTTTAAAGGATTTTTAGGATTAAAATAACTATTTTGTCGAAATTATTTGTTATCTTAGAATAAAATAAAAACAAAGTTATGAAGCAGAAAAGTTTAATAATTTTTTAATTTAATTTTCTTGAGAAAAATCGGTCTTTTTCAAAATTTTACAAAAACCTGAATAGCTCAAAAACGTCTTTCCATACGGCGAGTTTTGTTTATTTTGTTCCACTCTTGCCCACTTTACCCTCCAAAGACCCAAAGACCCAAAATAAAGTGCAAATAACAGACTCATATTACGTTTCAAGATTTTTCTACTTCTCTCTCTCCTTGGTGACCTCCCATTTCTCCGAGTTTATCATGTAGAATTGACAAATATGAATTAAATAACGTTTTTTCGACAAACAGGATAGGAAAATGGTCAGTACCATGACCTGTAAGAAGCACTTATAAGACTCACCTATAATCTAAAAAGTCAGTTTATTTCTTTGAAAGCGATAATTGAACTAATGGAGTGATAAGTTTTGTGAAACATTTTTAATAAACTCATTTTACAATATTTTTTGATAAAAATTGAAATGAAAAAGAATTAATATTAATAAAATCAATCATTTTTGCTTATTTTTGTTGCGGTTTATTGTGGTTAATTAAAATACATAAGGATATAATTGAAATCTCTTGTCTTCAGAGGAGCATAGCTCAAGACATGATTTTGTTTAAGTGTGGAGACGATTGCTTAACTGAAATAAAACATATTGGTAACGAAAAGCTCGTGGAAATTGACCGTTTAGCACAATATGGGTGAAAAAGTGTCACTATTTCCCATACCGACCACTTGAATCAGACACTTTTTTGAAAAATTGTAAAAAAAGCCTGTGTTTTGCTA
>DVVJ01001543.1:0-11152 GCA_018234505.1 Junonia neildi neildi
CATTACCAATGCTTCTAATCGTACAAATACACGTAGAAATACTTTTCATTTATTTCTAAATAAGCGTAAAAAATCTATAATTTTGAAACAAACAAACATAGAAGGTTCTTTACGTTTCGGAAATCAATGGGAAGCGTTAGTTGAAATGCAGTTAAATGCATAATTGCATACCTTGAAATTCTTATTTTTTGCTGTAGTTTTTAAGTCAAATAATGAAAGTTTGAAAAACTTATGGTGCGAAAATTATGAAATACATATTTTTTGGGCTACAATGTCCTTGAAACATTTCAAAAAAAATTCTGCAATCTAAAATATGTGAAAAATCTGAAATTTTGAGCCTTTTGTGTTGCCGGGAAAATAAGTAATAGACGAAAAATATGTAGTGGTTAATGTATCCTTATAATTATTTCAACAATGTGCTTAAGAAATTATTTAATTATGTAATTAATTCCAAATAATTCTTTCATATCTTATACATCGGGTCAATATGACCCGAAGGCCTCAAGTGTATGTAGTATTTGAGGGACCGAGGAAGGTTAACTCATACAAAGTCAAGCTAATAGTTAAGCAGAAGTAACCGCAATTTGAAAGTTTTAATAGAGGATGTGAAGATAAGTATGAATGGAGATTACATATAAAGATGATAGCTCATTAAGATAAGAGCTACGTGAAACTACCGTGACTTAAGCTGGGAACATATTGTTTGATGCGCTGTGGTCAGTTCCAGTAGTTTAATTAAGAACTTATTTGGCGTTAAAAACGAGCTGGGACTGTATGTGGTGATAAACTTTTAACCGGGCTATTCTCTTTTTAATTAATCAGTCTACAACGGGCGCAAAAGAACGAAATGCATTTCCAATTCAACAAAATAAATAAAAATACTGTGATATCTATGTTTTCGTTTATTTATATAGGTACATGTGACTAATACCTTCGGACGAAGCTATACGTCCAACTTGATCTACGGTGCAACATGTATTTCACGGACTTATTGTACATATGTCCTACCCGACGCTATATCATTTAGGTTTGATGGTACATACTCGTATTTATACGTCCCGCTTAGGTAACGGGTTAATCGTATTGAACACTTCTTTTGAAAAACGAGCTGGTTTACCTGATGTTAAGAAATCACCGCTGTACATGTATGAAATAGCACAAGAGGAATTACAAATGTGTCATTTGCTGCTCTAGTCTGTGGGTCCTTAGTCGCACCCGATAATATGTTTCAAACTTAAGAAGTCAAATAATTTTTAATCCCATCAAAAACATAAATGTAAAATGAGAGCCAAGTTCAATATTGAATACTAGGCCATTCCCTACTTCACCGTCAAAAGTATTGAGATCTAATCGGTTGCAAAGTTCTATGTTCACTCGGGATATCATTCAATTTCAAGATTTGACTCGGCCATTTTTTACGTACGGGCTATATTATATTTGCAAGTTATAAAATAGTTATAAGTGTACTGGACTTATGCTATTAGGTTATTTATACTCGTAGTTTAATAGTAGCACAAGAGCAATTACAAATGTGTCATTTGCTACTGTAGCCTGTGGGTCCGTAGTCGCACCCGATAATATGTTTAAAACTTAAGAATTTCAAAAGTCAAATAATTTTTAATTATTTTATTTTTGTTATATTTCTTATATTATTATATTGTGTGTATGTTTATGCGTGTATGCATAATAATATATATAATCTAAATATTTTCTTTATTTCTTTTATTTTGATAACAATTTCTTAAAGATTATTTCTTAGACTATATATACCTCAGCATTTTCTTTCTGTTAATATAATTATTATAATTATGAACTCACGGAGTTATTAGCCTATTATGCACTAAGTTTCTAGAAAAATGAAGTCACTCTTCCGTCTCTGTACAAACGGTGGCAACTTAACGTACCTAATTGAAACTTATAAAATGTTAAAATGTTTGACAAGACATTCCTATGACTTATGTCAATGGAAACACATGTACTCGTAGGTACACCCACAACATTTGACCCATCGCAAAAAAAAAACATAAAATGGAATAAAGTTTCAAATACGTGTCTAAAGCGTCAATATTTTTTGCTGTCGAGTAAAAAACGCGAATGCAACCCAACATAAGTGCTGACTAGAAGAGCCGAGTAAACAGTCCCCGTACCACGACCCGGTGCAAGTGTGCATCGCTAAAATATCGCTAAATTATCGCTTTTGAACTACACCTTTTGATGTTATCTTTTAGCTTTTTAACGCAGTTAATAATGGTAATTGAGATGTGTAAAATATTTGTTAATACTTGGTAGAGATGTAATTTTTCTTAATGACTGCACTGTTTTTTATCTAAAATTCATTTAAGCTTTTCATACTTCATAATAAAGACTTTGTCTAATGTAATAAGTTGGACAGAGTTTAAAATGAAGAGAATATTCGAAAATTTTGTTTTTATTATTTGGATTGCAGGAGTGCAAAATTTTCAAAAAATCTATAATAAATATAGAATAGAGGAGTCGTTCAACAGCACTACCAGCCAATACACGCGTTATATATTGATCCGCAGTTTTATTCATACCCTAAGTAAGGTATACTTTTTTCACTACAATAATAACGATAACATGAAAATGTGTAAATCCCATTAAAAGTACTAAAACGCATACTTGAACATTTTACGTGTCCATCTGTCTGGGCAGTTTGACGAGACCAGTCATTCATACAATTCCATTCATTCTTTAATGACTTTTAGACGTCAGTCCATTCACTCATTTTACGAGGCTATGTAAATCATAAAATAAGTTATATATGGTATTCCTTTATCGCTGTTGTTAGAGGCAACCAAGGAATATAAAATTGTTTCTGCCCGGAAAATTGCTTATGAGCTTATCAATGAATAAAATCAGAATACATCGATTTTTTAAATTAAAGCTATGTTATATGTAAACAATTCCAAGAATACCAAATCATTTCAAATACCTACACGAAAAGTGAAATTTTAATAGGTACGCCGATACGTTTTTCCAGTGTACTACGCCCAAATGTTTCTACGAAGATAAATAACCAACTATTTACTAAAAACCTAAAAAACCTTTCGAACCATTTTATCGAAGTATAAGTCACAATACAAACAAACATATTGATCACATATTTATATAGTACCCTGCGTTATCAGCAAAGAAATGAAACTTGGTACGAGCCGTATCGACTCCTGCGCAACGGCAAGCGTCACTAATCGCATTCTTAGCCCGACCGTCGCGGTGAGCGGACGTCTCTTTAAAATTTAAATTTTTCAAAAAAATTCGTTACCACAAGGAGTGGTGTATAAGAAATCGCGCCTAATGTGTTTCTAAGTTGACATCTTTAAGTGTCTGTGTGATATTCGTTTTGGAACAGCTTTTTATCACTTGTCGGCAACTTGAGATAAGGAGGTGAGTGCCGATAGCTTTAGATAATTAGTTCGCCTCTTCACTGATACTGAATTCGAAATGCCTATTTGTGTGCTTACAACACGTTATAATCGTTTTAATTTTGTAACCTTATTATTGAGAATATAAACTAAATATAAAACACATTCTGATATCTAATTGGTTAAGTAAAGTGTTAGAACATAATTCAGTTCACATTATAGCATCTTAGTACATTTTCTAATTAAAAAATCAGTCATTTTGCATACGTTCGAATTAATTACCAAACAATGTAAAAAATTAATGAAAATATGATGAAACCCTCTAAAATTCTCACAGAATTATCTTAAGTAGTTTTTACCACGTCTTGCTTGGTATAATTTATATACCATAGTTATACATATTCCGTCGAAGGCGTGAGAAAACACCACCACCAACATATTATGTAAATCGAAAGATATTATCCAAAGTAACAGAAAAAAAGGCAGTCAAGACTGCTGCTAAATGTAAAAACCATTTACCTATTTCATTTATAATCTTTTTAGTAACAAATTAACGTTTATAGCCCATTGAAAGCAAAATGGTGACGGAAATCCATAAGATTTTGGCCCTTATCAAAAATCGTTTAAAGAAGGTTTCACTTCAAAAAGGCAAGTCGCGTCGAAATGTGAGTACATGTTGTACAGTCTTATCCCTAGCTTTGGTTTTGTAAAAGGCATTTGAGGACTATTTTAGATCCGTAGAGCCGTTTCTATGGAATCACTTTGACATGGTTTCAAAACGAACGCCTTAGAAACTGTGGTAGAGTTTAGCTACAAAGGACAAATTTCTATACGGCATAAAAAATTAGCTACAGTATAAATAATTATGATAGCTACGTTTCATGCGCTAAGAAAACCTTAGTCCTAAAACTTAAGCAGAAGGGATAGGGATAAAGGGGTGAGGACGTTCCGCATCCCTTCTTTTATTTTTCTAGGTATTTTGGTGCAGCATATAGTGCGACTAAATTACCAGTTAGACTAATAACAAAGAGTATTTTGACACCCATTGCGGTTGCAAATCCTAAGAAACCAAAGCTTAACCGTCCAGGTTGAACCAGGACCCTAAAACGCTGATTTATGGACGTCAACCGAAACCCGACACTGCGCGGCTCCTAAACTCATTACAATACCATGTTTCGCAACGAAAAGGACACTTACACCTTACGACACGAGGGTTACGACATTTTTTATACGAAAAACGTGCTTATTGTCAAACTTTTTCCATTTGTAAGAATCGTGTGTAAACTTCTCAAAGTATTGTTGTTTTTGTCCAAAATATGAACTTGCATTATCTTCCTGCGATAACAAAAACTTAAATCACTCGCTAGTCAAAAAACGTCCTCATGTAATGTGGAGGTCAAGTTATAATTACTTGCAATAATTTTAATCTCGTTATTAGTTATTGTTTATTTAAACACACACACACACATACAAACACACACATACGAAATTATTTGTTTTAAAAAATGAAAACGTTTATAAGGATATTGTTGAAATTTTTAATTTCAATAAATAGGGCATGGATATTGCATACAATCTGTCATAAAAACTATACAATATGTTACTGATAGCTACATAATATCTGATATTACACCCAAAAACAACCTTATAATGGCATTATAAATATCATCAGTCATTCTATAAGCTTAGCTCAAATCATAATTAACTTTAAGGTTAAGCTCCTGTCTCTAGCACTTTGAATCTTAGGTTTCAGTTTATAAAACAAATTAATAGTGAGATCCAAATAAAGGCCAATAAAATTGCAACAAAAGCCGTCGATTATTATTTTTAACAAAACTCTTCAAGCAATCTTTGCATATAAACGAGCTTTATACGCCGTAAACAAAGATATGCTGGAGTTGTATTTTTTTCGCTGAATCAAAGCGTACGTGTGCTAAACACATTATCGTTATTGAGCAACATGTCACTGTGTTATAAGTAATAATTAGTAATATAACGCTAACGCTTGAGAAATACGCGAATAATTTTAATTACAAAAATACATATTACACTTGTACTTTTTTGATTGATTAGTATCCGAATGCCAAATGATTGAGAATTTTTTTCTGTTTATATTGCCAAGCATTTATAAAGCCGGAAGCATACATCCCCTATTTATTCATTTTTCTTTTAATTTAATCTTCATTTCTTTTTAAGCCGGGTATGCATTTTTGTCGTCCAAATTTAAATGATCACCCTCTTCCATGAATCGTCAGCATTAAAGGAATAGAAACATTTAGGTAGAAAGAGAAACCTACTTGCCAGCTTTGAGAGGAATAATAGAATTAAGATAAGGTTAATTGTTTCACCTGATTTTCTTTAAGTTACCAATCCCTACGTATGAATCCCTGTATCTTATTCTCATATTTAGTCAAATTTATCTGGTTAACTACCACTGTGATTTAATCTCAAATATTACAATCCTTTAAAACTTTACGTGATGTATCCTACACTACACTTTCCTTATCAAACAGGGTGTTCAACACAAAGTTACTTTTAAAATCGATTTCAAGACACAAATTCAAATTCAAAATATTATTTATTCAAGTTGGAATTGGAAGCTCTTTTGAATCGTCAATTTACATTTTTTTAAATCTACCTAATTTAATGAGTTTCAGAGATAACCTCCTACAAACCAAACCTATTACTTTCGTAGCCTTAAAATAAAGCCTATGTTATTCAGGAATAATGTTCTTATGGTGAACGAATCTTTATAACCAGGTCCAGTTGTTTTTAAGATTATTCGTTACATACATACAAATCTTTCTTCTTTACAATATTAGTATAGATTAATATAGATTTATGAAGGGTTTACGGCATGCAACTGTGATTGTGTAAAAATAATTCCATATGGCGCTTCAACGAGCACAATCGGCCATTGTGTCTGTGTTTTGGGTTTAGTATCCGCGCCCAATACTGCCGAAACTTCAAACAACGCACAAACGCACTATGTTTTGATAATATCATATGTTTGGTGTCATCATAGTTACACCTATACTTCTATACTACCTACTATTATAAAAATACCTTCTGCCTAATAGGGGAAGAGGCCTATGCCCAGCAGTGGGATATGTACAGGCTGTGTTACTATAAAGATAAAATTTGTAAGTTTATATGTAGAGGATAATGAATTACTGTAGGGCTATTCCGACCAAAAATCGACACCTCACCTCTCTCCCAAGCGAATACTTTACACTTTACTCACACTATTGTACACGTAGCGCTACTCTATATGATGCGGCATCGAGTCGTACTAAAATATTTGTCATTTTTGACCTAAAATGTATGCATTGGTTATTCTGCAACAAGTTATTAACAATTCAAATTTGACAGATCGAATGAGCGAAATGACTGAATTCACTTGAGTGAGTCTCGATTTTTGGTCGGAATAGCCCTACTGATCGAAATTGAAAAGTTCCTTTAAGTTGGGAGCCTGCTTATTGAGGTTATAGGCTATATTAAATCACCACACATAAGAGTGAAGAAATAACCAAAATCGCGAGAGCATTTAAAGCTGTTGCAAATTCGTTGATGAAACAAAATGTGTTCAATATTTTAGGCCTAGTAGATTAGGTGCACTAAATACCTATTCCCATTTGCCGTGGGAGAGCCATGCATTTGTTCAAATGGGCCGGCTCGACCGGAGTGATACCACGGCCTCACAGAAAACCGGCGTAAAATGGCACTTGCGTCGTGTTTCTCCGCGTGAGTGATGGTGCCGGAGGCCCGGCAACGCATTTTGTAGCTCTTTTGGTGTTGCAAATGTCCATGGGCGACAGCATTCACTTTCCATCAGGTGATCTGTCAGCTCGTTAGCCGTCCTATCCCCAAAAAATAAAATTAATACTTAATATTTGTGAAAAAATTGATGTACCTTATAAATTGAAGTATCTTCTTATTTATAAGCCGACTTTTTTGCGTAAAGTAAAATATTCTTACATTATTTTCAAATCCGCTTTTTATGACAAGGTCACGCAAAAAAATATCAAGTAGAATTTATCACGTCCTAACCTTACAACGCTAAGGTTGACGTTTTTTAGATCCTCGCTCGCTCGCTCGATCCTTCGAAATAATATTGTTAGATTCTAGTGTATTTACACTAGAATCTAACCACATTATATTACAAAACTTGCTCTTTTCAAGAAACATTGTAAATTAAGTAAATAGGTACCCTATTTAAATATAATGACATTTTCTCATATTCTGTTCTGTAAAATCCTATAATTTAAGGAGCACACTTTTTATGTTAGGTACTTAGCATTGTATTATTTTAATAAATGACTATATTAAGGTATCCCTTGTTGCAGATCCTAAAATACAATAAAAACAAAAGTAACCACACCCTTCTGTCTCCTCGGGTGCAGCAGTAATTTGTAAGTAAATTCATGAGCGGTAATTACTTAACATCAGGGACCCGTCTGCTCATTTGTCAGCTATTATTATATAAATTAAATGTTATACGAATTTATAATACCGTTATGCTCTAATGGTGTCAAATATGGCTTTACTTAGTTCAAGTATTACATATTTGTATTATAATACAATCCTTACCAAGGCTCTTACATTGAAGCTTGCATATGCCTACTTAAAAAAAATCTTTTTAATTTTTAAATAAAGTGACTGAGATATTCCAATTGATGTTAGCAAAACTATCTCATATTTCTTACTATTTTTTGTTTTGCTTGTAATAAAACCGGTGGCAATATTTTTTTTCTTCTTAAACGGCAAGACGACCAACAAACGCTTAATTGTAAAACTAATTAAAAAACAAAACTATCCTTTTAAAAAACGGTTTAAAAGGATAGTTATTTTAGCTAGGACAAGTTTCAGGACATCTATACGAATCCATGTTCATAGAGATGCGCTACGACAAACTATGTACCCAACAAAAGAAAACCCTATTTTTATTAAACAACCCGTTTATCAAGTAAGGTTACAAAAGTCACTATTACTGTGGCACTGACATGACGACTAATGCAAAATATTGTAGAATGCAGATGAAAATATCAAATTCTAATTGGAAGATTCAGTGCATGCGGTTGCATAGATCAATAGCAAATGTTCCGAAATATAACACATCAAAACCTATTAGGAAAATATCAGTATACAAAATACAAAGCCACCTTAATTCATAATGTACATGTAGTCAGTATAGAAACTGCTCTACAGCAACCGAATTAAACAAATCTCTATATATAAAAATTAATCGCTGTTCGTTAGTCTCGCTAAAACTCAAGAACGGCTGAACGGATTTATATTATCTTGGTCTTGAAATGTTCGCAGTGTTCTAGGAAAGGTTTAAAAGGTGAGAAAAATTCTAATAATTGCCGAGAAACCTCTAAAAACAGCCCTTTTATAGTTCCCATACAAATATTCTAAATTGAGGCAGTGCGAAGTCTGCTGGGTCAGCTAGTCATAAATAATAAAAAGACACAAGAAAGTCGCAGATGTAACAAAAGACCGTAATAAGCATCTACAAATATACGGAAACCAACGAAAAGCGTACACATATCATTATACCTACACTGTATTAAGAATACACCTAGTCTAAAGAAATACCTATTATTACTCTTTATCAAGTCAGTGACTTAACAATTTAAATAAAATGTTCTTAATGACTATTCTCACATAAAATGTACTCGTATAAAATAAACGAATGGTGTATTGTTTTATAATTTTGTGAGAATTATTTTATGTTAATTCAATGTCAGTTATATGGCTGACCTTAATAAACGTACCATTTTCTTTGCTAAAGACGTTTAGCTTAAAGATTATCGGGTATTAAAACGTTGAGTCGCCACCGTGGGCCGCCCACACATATTGATTTCTTGTTTAGAAGAGGCGGAAGTATTAACATATGAAGCCTTTTAATATCACCATTCATAAGATGTTATATTATGTTTTGGTATTAACAATACTTTCAATTATGTAAGGAAAACTGTCAAGATATTTTTAATAACTTAATCACTTTGCGACGTGTATTTTAAAAAGTGAACTGTATTATTACGGAGATCTAGTTCTAAATTTCTGATTACTGTCTGTATTTTAAAACCTTAATCATAATGACGAAAATCCTAATAAAATAGTGTGTATGAATGACACAAAACTTCGAATTACGAAAATATCTTAACTATAATGATACGATTATACTGCTAAAGCTAACAACTTAATTCTAAATTAGTTTTAAAATAAAAATCAACATTTAATCTTTATGCTACTTTTTACTCACCGAATTATTATCACCATCTATCCCATTTTCAACGAGAATATCCTCAAACAATATATCAGCTTCGCACGGTGAACAAAGATTACTGAGCAATTCACTGAATCTTTCTACTTTTCGAACACACACAGCACCTAATAACCCCACTTCAGACTTCACAACTTTTGGCACACCACCTTTTTCCACTTTCACCGTATCGTCAGTTTTATTAATTGCTATTGTTTCTTTGATGGGAATGTATGGACTATTGTAACTATTTTTGAGCTCCTTATCCTGCGGCGTGTCGTCTTCCACAAAAACATCATTAATCTGAATTTCACATTTCTTATTCTCATCAACCAAGTCATTAAACAAATCTTCAAATTTATCCTTTTCCGAATTGGTCGATAAGTTTTTATCACCGAGGATATCATTCAAAATGTCATCGACATCAACGCTCTTTTCGTCGTCATTTACACAAACTAATTTAGATTCATCAGTCAAAGATATTCTATTCTTCCTTTCGTCTAATTTTATACAATTTTTTTCGTCAATAGTTTTTCCTTTAGGACTAGTTACTAAACAATTACTTTTGTCTTTTTCTAAAATATTTTTATTAATGGAATGTTTTAATTTCGATCTAATAGCACCATTTTCTTTTTCTGAAAAGCTCGTAGTTGACGCGCTTTTCAAATTTTCTTTCTCATGGCTCTGTCTTCTACTGGAATTTAATCGCGTTTTATCTCTATCTACTATTTTGGCATTTTTGGGCGTTTTATTTTTTTCCTCTTCTAATAGAGATAGTACAGAAGAGCTTCTAATTGATTTTTTTGGCGACTGGCAAGAGTCAGAATTATTAGTTGCGGCTGCTCGTAGGCGTGACGTTCGTGTAGTTCGGATCGGCACTGACGTGGAGGCAGTATTAAGATTTAATTCGGAGGAAGACTTTAGATTAGTAACTGTATCTTCTAATGGAGACCGGTTAGCTGCTTTTTTTGGACGCCTGAAATGAGAAGAGTTTTTGATTTAATTTTAATACAGTTTAATGAAATAAATAGATTTAGTTAATAAAATCATTAATGATTAATATTGGCAAAATGTAATCTCACCTCTCAGTCACGTTAGCGGAGAACAAAGTCGCTGTCCTTGCTGTCAGTTGTTTCCTTCGTTCCTCTTTATACTTCTGTATCCTGGCCGCTCGGGCCTCATCCGCGGACTGACTCATATCGTCCTCAAACTTCAGATGGTGTCACGTACGCCAATACTTCTTGTCTTTCCTGTGGGCTTGAGCGTTCTTAAATCTAGAGTGAATCTTGTCTAGCATTGCGACATTAAGCAAGTAGTAGGGCGGAATAGTTGGCAGTGATGTATACAGGCTAAGGCTGGAGGTAGGCGTTGAAGGCTCTTGCGGTATCTGAAATTTAAAAAGTAACATTTTAATACGAAAAATGAATAAATCTATACATATAATAAAATCGTAGAAAAGTCGATTCTGTACATTGAATATTTTTCCAAAAAACCAAGTGAA
>DVVJ01001544.1:0-11152 GCA_018234505.1 Junonia neildi neildi
ATAGAAACATTACATAGTATAATTTGTTAACAAAGGCGGGCTTATTTCTATAAGAAATCTCTTCCAGCCAACCCATATATGTGTGTAAAAAACTTTACATCAAATAAAAAATTGAGACGCTTACAAATGTATAAGTGATTACAAGTAATTTTTTATAAAGTACCTTTTTCTTTGCTTCTTCCGTCTCTTCCTCCGTAGTTCTCTTCAGTTGTTCTATTCTTCTCTTCATATCCAGTCTCTCTTTTTCTCTCTCGCGTTCCAACTTTTAAGTAAAAATAATCTTTTAAAATTAACCAAGACATCATTTTTTAATATTTATTGACAATTTCTTCAACATGATAAAAATTTCCAATGATTGGTTGCAAAAGCCAAATTGGAAAAACTTGTGAAGATATTTGATGCTGAAAAGCCAAAACTATTTAGTCAAAACAAGGGTATAGTTGCGAATCTTTTGTGTTAAAAAAATTAGGATGGTCCTTAAAAAACTAGGCTATTCCATCATCAACGACAACGGGCAGCCACCGATACGCTAAAACCAGAATATATCCCGGGAGACGGACGGGGTTGTTAACCCTACCATACTATACATCGAGCGGTACCTCGAAGAGCGTCTGCCGCAGGTCCCTGGCCAGCGTGGAGGTCTCGTGCAGCAGGCGCTGCTGCTCGTCGCGCTCCTTGTGCCACGCCAGCTCCATGCGCGTCGCCAGCCCCGCCACGCGCGCCCTACCCGATGACAACAGGCGGTCTTCTTCGTACTAGAGGTAAGGAAGATTTACTTATTTATTTTTATTATTTTGGCTGTGATGTGACTTTTGACTTGTGTTATTGACATTTCATACAATTGCAATAACTTAAAAAACCAATGAATCAGTGATAAATTGCTAAAAATGTAAAAAAATTATGGATGGTTGGTTGTATTCATGTATTGTAGCCCGTGTGCATAAAAAACGTCCATAAAACCTTGAATCATTTAATAGATATTATAAAATGATTATAGATACTAACTTCATTTAGCCGCGATTGCATCTCAGCAAGTCGCACTTCTGCGGAAGAGCGCTCGCTGATGAGCTCAGTGTTGAGTTTTGACGCCAAGAGACGCGCTTCGCACAGCTCGTCCTCGGTGCAGGTCAGTTGTTGTTCCAACATCGCAACTTTATTTCGATATTCTTCCTGTGGGAAAAAATATGATGGACCGGTTATTATAAAAATACCCACAACGCGAACATTTGATAAGTTTTAATTTTTAAAGAATTTCTTACAATCCTTGTCTTACCTCGTCAGTACTTGATATAGAATTGCGCTTAACTCTGTTATCACCATTTTTAGTCTCTGTCACTGATTTTTGGGCTGCATCTAGCATTTGTTTGTAGTTGTCGCGTTCGCGCCTAAACCGTGATACTTGATTATGCAGTGATTTCAGTTCATCTCTCATAGTACTCATTTGTGCTTCGTATCGCGATTTAATTTCTGCAACCTCATTTTTCCGTGCCTTGTCGGCTTGCTCAAGTCGACTGTTAAGGGATGTTAATTCACGCTCTAATTCAGCATTATCGGACTTCAACGTCCTTTGAACTTTCGTGACTTTTTCATAATCTTCAAGTTTCTTTCGTGCTTCTTCCAGCTAAAAAAAGGGTTTATATTAAACTTTTTTTATGCAACACTATTCAATTAATTATTCGATATTTGTAGATGGCGGTTGTGGTCCTAGATTGTGTCCGATTTTAAACAATGTATTATATTGTTTTCTCTACTTACTTCTTTTTTGGCAATATCGTGGTTATGCGAAAGCACATCGTGGGCATCCCTCGCAGAGCGGAGTTCCTTTTCATGTTGTTCGAGGCGGGCTGTGAGTCGTGCCTTTTCCACTTCCCAACCACCACCGCATAATCGTTCTTGGAGTGACGATATTTCTTTCTATAAAAGGTTAGTATTTCAATTATATCACATAATTAAAAGCGTATCATGAAAACCGCAATTAAATATAAATAATTTATACTCCAACTAATTCGACACAATACAAGAATTAACATTAATTTCATATAGTACAAAAACTAAGTATGTAATTTTAATTAAAACTTTCTATAATTATAATTAAAAAATACATTTACCATTATGAAGGTTAATTACAGAAAATTTTGTTGAAAATCGTACCTGCATCTCAGATTTTTCTTTATTCCAGGTTGATAGTTGGCTGTCAAAGTTATCTTGTAATGATTTTAATTCATCCAATGTTATATTTAATTCTTTTTGTGCTACTAGAAGTTCACTAGAAATAACACAATTATTAAATTTTAGAAACTAGTAGTATCTTAAACAATTTCGAATATATCAATTATAATCTTAAAATAATTTTACCTCTGGGCTTTTTCTTTATCAACAGTAAGTCGAGCCTTTGTCACAACATGTTCTTCCTCTAGCAATTCGTATTTACCAGTTAATTCTTCGTACTCTGCTTTTTCAACTGCTAACGAATGTTCTAATTCTGTAATATTATATTAATAAAGATAATTAGGTAAATTAGGAGAACAGAAAGACCTTAATAGTCAGTATTTTTACATACTTTTCACAGTTTCCTCGTACTCTTGTTTGAGTTCCGTGATGCGTTTGGCTCCGGCTCCAGAAGTTTGCTCTAAAACTTTTAGTTTGCCCTTTAGTGTTGATAGTTCGGCTTCCTTATTTTTAATATCCTTGTCATGGTTAGTACGCATACGATCGAATTTCTTTCTTTCTGCCTACAATTTAAATATGATTATTGTAAAGGGAATAAAAAGATTAAGATAAAATATGTATTTAAATTTTGAAATTATTTTGGAAAAAACTATTCTCGTTAAAAAAATAATAAATAATTTGTTTTCTTACCTGTAAATCCGTATCAAACTCCGATGCTTTTTGTTCCCAATAAGTAGATTCTTTCTTTTCTGCTTTTAATTTATTTTCTAAATCTTTCTTCTCTGTTTCAAATTTATTTATATTGGACTTCAACGTTGTGACTTCCGTTTGCAGAGCCGACAGTTCTTTTTCTGTAGCCTGTAGTTTATTTTTAGATTTTGCTAATTCTTCCTCTTTCTCTAAGATTTCGTTGGACACCTTTTCATACTTTTCTTTAAGTTGAGCCATTTCAACGGATGAAATTGCTTCATCATACTTTTGAATCGATGTTTCTCGCAATGCATCCTCCTGCAATACAATTGATTTTAAATAATTGAAATAGATTTTATATTATACTTTATTACTATTCTAAGGGGAAAAACCAAAAATACAGTCGTACTTCTATGAAGGTTTAAAAAGTCATGCTAGGTGTAAAATTCAGTTTACGTATATTTGGAATTGAACATTTTATAACGCCAACCAAACCAGAAATAAAAAGGGATCATTCACGCTTTGAAGAAAAATCGATAGGTTTAGAATACCAGTTGCTTTATATGATTATCTTTTGCCGCTATGGACGATTCCAAGCTAGTTATTTTGTTTTCATATTCTGATTTCAAATCTTTCAAGTCGGTTTCTAAAGTGATGACTTTGCTTTCGGTTTTAATGAGTTTAGTCTGAAGGTCGTCTTTTTCAGACGTAAGGTCGATAGAAATGCGCCGTTTTGAGTTCGATAGCGCCTCGATTTGTTCTTTTTCTTCGGATAGCTAGTGTAAGAAATAAGTGAAAAGAAAAGAGGTAAGAGTAAGAATAAAACGAAGAAGAAAGTAAATTGAAAATTAAGAAATTTAATTTTTATAATATATTAACATTTTGTCTTAAACGTAGTATTGTGTATATGCATGTACAACATCAAAAATTATCACACAGCGGACTGTCAGTTTTTTCTTCTTTATGTAATCTATATGGCAGATGTCTATCTGCTGCAGCAATTGTCTGCCGATTTTTGTTGTTTGCAAAATACGACAAATTCCATTGCAAAATACGTGATGTTTAAAATTGAAATAGTACTTAGAATTAATACGAATAGAATATTTACCTCTTTTTCCAATTTCGCGACACGGTCCTTACGTGCTGCTAGTAATTTTTCCGTTCGTTTACATTTATCTTCTGCCTCTTTTAACTTTTTCTCTAAATCGTTTATTTTTTTAGTTTTATCTCCCACCTGTAAGAGATAAATATATGTGCATTGAATTAAGACTGGTTAATTTGAAATAAATAACTATAATAATAATTTTTAGCTTTCAAACGTACTTCTTTCAGCAGTTTACTTTTATCTTGTTCTAATTTGTTTATGGCTTCAACTTGTTTTTTAAGCTTATCTATTTCCTTGTCTTTTGCGTCCATTTCTTTTTTAAGATCTTCTATCTTTTTCATACAATCTGCCATCGCTGTTTGCTGGGAATTATTTTTTTCTGGAACGAAAAGAAACATCATAATTATAGTACATAGATATATTTCATCTATACTAGAAAAAGTAGAAAAGTAAGTTGACTGTTTGATTAATTTATTCACTTACTTAAATCAGTATTTAGCTTAGCGATTTGAGCTTCTAGATTTTTCTTCTCCTCTTTGAGTGTTTTACATTCAGTAATTGCATTATTACTATCTGTTTCTAGAGTTTTTAACTTGCTTCCAATTGATTTATTGTCTGACTCCAGTTTACTGTTTAAATCTTTCAGTTTTGAAATCTCACTCTGCAGACGATTCTTTTCATTCGTAAATTCAGTTTCGCTCTTGCTAAGTTTCGATTTGATGTTTTCAATTTCTTTATCTGCTTGACTTTTAACAGTTATATCTTTTGATGAAAGTCCAGCATTCTTCATGATGATATACATTTCGCCTTTAAAAGATAACAAAAAAATATTATTATAATTATAAAAATCACAATAATTTTCGTTTACAAATATTAAAATTATATTATATAATAATTATTTAATAAATGATTTTAAATAAATAATAATATTTACCAATTTCATTTTCGAGTTCTTCCACCATTCTTTTCATTTGTAGTTTTGTGGTTATGTCCGTTATTTTTTTCGGTGTTCTCGGCTTAAAAGTTTTAAGAGCGTCTTCTTTCAGTTCTTTTAATGTTGCTTGTAATTTAACCTTTTCCTTTTCAACCTAAATAAACATTTATAAAATACTATATTAGATTTATTATACAAAGAAAAAAATAATAAATGAACGATGTCACAGTTAGTAATAAAGTTACAAAAAATTATAACCTTGTTGAAGTTGAGTTTTAATTTATCTAACTCTTCTTGTTTTTGTTTGAGAGCATCTGCTTCCTTTTTGGAGTCACCAAATCGAACTTTCTTGTCCGATTTTTCTTCTTTATTATTCTCATATTCACTTATTTTTGACAAGGCTTCCTTAAGTTCGCTCTCCAATTGACTTATTTTTGTTATATTTTGATCCAAAGATTTATCTGTCTTCAAAGTTTTTGTATTTTTAAGTAACTAAAATATTATTAAAAGATTAGACTTCGGTTTAAAGATTGGGACAGGTATAATATTATTCTTTCAATACGAGTTTTATTTATTAAAATTATATTTTTATGTGTTTATTATTGATCAAGTTAAAAGCTATGATTCTTATAAGAAATTGCACTTTAAAGCTTAACATTAATTTCAAATATCGAATTCTCGAAGTAATGAAAAAATAGACTAATGAACATTACTTGTAATTTTTTATTCTCAGCCTGTAACTTCTCATTGTCAGCCTCTAGCGCTTGCGTTTTAGCTCTTAAAACACTCGCCTCTTGCTCTATAACTTGGAGTTGGCGTTTCAAGTCTACGTTTTGTTGGTCATTTGGTCCATCTAAAGATCTGAAATTACAATAAAATAAGTCGATTTAGCTATAATTGATACCTCAACGTATGCTTGTTTTTTCAAAATTTTACACACTTGCTCTTTATTAGAGATGCTTTTGGCTTCTTTTGCGTAAGACTAAGTTCTGCGTGTAACCTTTCGCAATCTCTTTCCTTTTCTATGAGCTTCTTCCTCAATTCAGCTATTTCGTCTTCGAGTACCTGAAACGAATATAGTTCAGATATATTCAATGATATTTTTAAACAATCTTCTCAAAACTATTATTTTGTGATATTTTATTATAATAATTCCATTAAAAATTACCAATAATAATTATTACCAACTTTAATATGTTATAAAAAATATGCAAACTGATTACCTTAACCTTTTCTTCAGCTAAATTACTCTTTGGCGTTGTTCTGCGTAAGGTAACAGTTGATGTAGTATTTGGTTTCGTTTTAGAAATTTTGTCAGTGAGTTCTTTTACTTGTTTCTTTAATGATTCTCTATCTTGTTCCAGGTCTTCTACCTTTTTTCGTAAAACAGCTGCTTCCTGATTTAATGAAAGATAGGTAATTATAATACTATTTTATTAATATCTTTATTTTGAATTAATATAATATTTTACCTGTTCGTTAAGTTCTAACAAAATCCTTAACTCTGCTGGATCCTCTTCATCTGAGATACCTTCATCTTTTTCATTGGGAGCTTCAATAGCAAGCCTATTGGTAGGAGGAGAAGGTGAAAGCTTGCGACCTGTTGCTGTAAAATATATTTATCATTTCATCAAAAGTTGAAAATCTGATATTAGCAACAAAACAAAAATTATATTTTAGTACAGTGCGATGGCGATGTTATTGTTAAAAATGCGTATAGTTAAGAAACTTTAGTTTATTAAATAACAATAGCTGTAAGTTCACTCAAACTCCATTTTATTTATAGTCAGGTCTCAAGCTGAACTGGAGAAAATGGCTACCTCCGAAAGATACGCGGGTTCGACTTTATTGTCTACGTAGACGTAAAGGAAGTACCTAAAAGGCAAAGCGTGTTAGCAACAACGTTGAAGGGTTGCAGGTCCAAAAGAAATGGTACGGGTTACCTCAAGGCGAGTTAAGGAACAAAATAATGGAGATGATTCATTGTTAGGCAGGGTGATAAAGGGTACATAGGGATTCGGGAGTACACAAACTGAGAATGCGCAATTACAATTGGACGTACTTCTGGCTTTGGTAGCCATTTTCTTCAGCTGTAGAAGTAAGGACTCATTGTCGTCCTCGACTCTTGATGCAGTTTTACGCAAGTTATTTGCCTGAAAATATTCGTTAGTAGATTATTAACTAATGGTGAAAATACAATTTTTATGCTAAAATGAGGGGGAGATTGTTATTTATACATACATAAATCCGATTAAAATTGCAAATATATACCTACAATAGGTACCCTTGCTGCCAACGGATTAAATAAAGCAAAAGGAAACTGTATGTTATTTTTGGAGCTTGTTGCTGATTTATCAGAAGAGAGAGGAGGACTATCGGATTTTTTTCTGAAATCTTTTTTGTTTAATTTTTGGCTAACATCTGGTTTATCAGAATCTGTTACATCGGATGCATCGGTTAGGGTACTTTTATCATTAGACGTTATATTTTCACTTTGCGTCTGTTGTGATTTCATGTTGCTTATCTGAAAGCATTTATTATAAAACAGTTTTTCAGTGGTTTGTACACATGTGTCTTTAATTTTCACTTTATCCGTCTGAGAGTGACGACTTGTATTTATATAGTCAGTTTGAATATTTTTATTCTTCATGAAGTGAATATCAGTTTGGGTATACATATCTGATGATTGAATATGAATTTGTAAACATGAGTCTAAGGTAATTTTTCGAGTATCATTCGCCGCATCATGATACATTACGGGGTCTGTTTGACTGCCTTCTGAATAGGAAGTAACAATGTCATGGGGTGACTGGGTACTTTGATTAACTCCGATGGATAATTGACTTATATCTAATGAAGATAATTTATTTTCTAATGCATATTGCATCTCTAAGATTCGCTGAATAGATTTATTGTCATTGGCAGCAAGGTTAGAAGTAAGATGAGGCAGTGATGGCGATGGAAGTTTCGATGGTGGAGGTATCTGTTTGCCTCCGAAGCGTCGTCGATATCGACTAGCCTGTTTAAAGATAATATTAAAAGCTTGTCTTACAACTTGTTTTTGTCAAACAAAGAAGAACTATTGCGTCTTAATGATAATAATAAGCAGATAGACTTATTTAGGGACAGAATATTTGTGTTTAACTTGTTGAGTCACATGGAAATTGGAAAAGAGCCAGTTGGCTGTGTTCTATTAGATGCAATTAATATTAACAAAGTTGTTTTTTAATTGTGCTTAAAACTTAATTTTAAGTTGACCATTAGGCAAAGAAAGAATGTGTAATGCAATTCTAAGAAATAATGAATTATAAATTTACTGTGCTTAAAGCTTTAAGCAAAAAGTTAATATTTTACTAGTACAGCTGTGGTGGGATAAAACAGTCAACATGAAAAAAAAATGTGAGTTATTTCTTATAGAATGCATACAGTATAATAAATTGTAATGGAAATCGCTGTGTTTTTTACACCGTTTTAAGCTACCAATCCATATATCGTAATGCGTTAGGCAAAAAATTGGAAGCATTGGCTAAATGATATTCGTAAATTGTTTGAATATCTACCTCTTCCTCCGCATTACGTAATTGTTCCCTCAAGTCGGCCTCTCGTTCCAGCGAGTCTTGTAAATCTCGCAGTAACTGCGCCGGGTCTTCCTGGCTGCCACCTCGTGTTAGGGATGACCGGGATACTTTCTGCTGTTTAAATGAAGTTAAATAATAATATAAATTTTGTAGTAGTTTCTGGTAACATAGAATCAATCTCTTTTTAGTGAATTTAAAAGTAAATTAAGTATTTTTAACATAACCTTTACAATTAAACAAAAAGAAAAAGTAAAAGTGGCACCACATCTAATAATAACAAAAAATATGTAATGGAACAAAAATATTTTTAAACTAACCCCATCCGCAACTAAAGCCTTTTTAACATTGGCGGGGGGAGCACCAGAGGCCGCGGCTAGCTTGGCGTTAGCGTCGGCCAGTTCCCGCTGCAAACGCAACGCCACCTCGTTGGACCGCGCCACCTCTTTCTCCAGTTCTTTGATACGGTTCTCTCGCTGGAGACCCTCTGCCCCTCCTACTATCTGTGTGAGAAATAATTTTACTGTCGTTTGATATATTCCTTTAGTTTATGGTTTAGATTGATTGTAGTTAATATCATTTTGTTATATTTAAGTTCCTCGTTGAATACGATAGGTCGAATTCCGAGTCTGAATGATATGTCTGAATGATTTGTTAAAATGGATGGTGTTTGGATAAAATAAAGTGCAGGTAATGTTATCTAGGCAGAAGATTTGTTAATTGTTAAAAAAGTGAAGGACAATAACAACGATCTCACCTCTAGTAGCTTTTTCTCCTGATCAGCTTTCTCCTGTTCAAGCTGCTCATTTTTACGTTCAGTCTTTTTTAATTTGAAAGATAAAACTCTACAATTTTTTATCGTCTGTTCCAATTCTCTTCTTAAGGAGGAGTATTCGTCGGCTTGATCTTCTCTAAAATAATTTAATACATATGTATATTATTGTCAATAGTGATATTTAATATTTCAAAATGATAAAATAATCTCTTATTCCTTATGTACCTAAAATTGTCTTGCATTTCTTCAATTTCTTCTTCGAGGTCTCGTAGTTCCTTTTTCATATCTTCATTTTCGTCCATTAGCTCTTCGCAGAGAGTTTCTGCTGCAAGTAATTTTGACCTTAATTGTTCTATTTGTCGTGTTTGCGCTTCTACAGATGGTCGAGACTGAAAAAAATAAAATGTATAAAAACAATAATCATCATAATAATATTTGCTGTGAATTTTTCCACATGCTTACTTCTACTTCCGCTTCCATCTCTCTAATTCTCAAGGTAAGATGTTTCTTTTCATCTCTTAAATCTTCGTTTTGAGAAGTGAGCTCGTTCACTTTCTGCTGCAGTTTGAGGACTTCTGAAGATCGACCACTGGTGTATTTATTTGCTGTGTCGATATTTGCTAATCTTCGCAGCAAAATATCACTTTTTTCTTTTTCAACACGTTCACACCGTTTTTTAAGAATGTCAACTTCTTGTTTTAAACTTTCAATTTGATCCTGAAAATGTAAAATTATTTTTTGAATCTCCGTTTTTAATATGTTGCAAAATTTAAATATAAAGTTGTAACTGAAGATAATTACTTGATAATCCTTGATATTGGGATCAATGAGTGTCGTTTCTGTGTCTGTGGTGACGGTGCCTGCTGTGCTTCCTTCGTCATCAGACGCATCTTCCTTCTCACGCGACGGACCGCCACGTATTGGAGGCTTTGAAATTGTTGAGTTACGACTGCTTTTTACCTGCAAGAGGGTAAAAAACAAACGAATTTATAAAACTGTATGCTAATCATAAAATGTATAACGAATGCAACATGTCACCAAAATCTTTTCGTTTCATCTTGTGTTGTATAAAAATGTTAAATTACCTGCATTAGAAAATTAACATCATCTTTAACAACTCGGTCTTCTTTCTGTCGACTCGCCTTCTCGTCTTCTTTACTCCGCGACGTACTTCGCCTTTCCCTTTCCTTTTCACTGCTTGATTCCTTCTCGAAACTACTCTGGGCTTTCATAAGTTGCATCTAAAATTTATTGTACATAATATTATGACGCTATTTTATGTATGTAAGAATGCTGTATACTAAAATTCACTATAATTGATGCATTATTTTGTCTAATTTGTACAAATAAATGGTTCATTTCCGTAATTAATTTAACTGCCTTGTACTTTGCCAAGCACAAAGTTTGACGGCGACCTTTCGGTTATTTTGGGCATCGCAACGTAACAGATTGAGCTGAGAGCGGTTCAAGCATTTCTATCAAGATGACCCACTTATGTATACTTTAGAACATTTTGTATCGAATTCGAAGAAACCATTATAAATTTAATTTGGCTCCTGAAAGGTGTTGGATCGTTGATCTTTATTCTTGGATTCTCACTGAATCGCTTTAATGTACCTACCTCCATGTGTAACATGCATCAAACATTAGAATTTGGTATTCTTGGGATATTTTAAATTCTACATATTTGATTTATAATTTGACGTGTAAAGTTCGAAATGCATAATTATTGTACATTTGTTATTTTATAGACTTGTTTTTTTACCAAATCTACGTAAAATACATTTTATTGCTTTTATTTTTATTTTTGGTGTTAAAAATATCCTTAAGTCTTTAAAATGAATCTATCAGTCACACGAGATGCAATACGTAATGATGTGGCTATAAATAATACGGGTAGTACC
>DVVJ01001545.1:0-11152 GCA_018234505.1 Junonia neildi neildi
TCCCGTAGCCTCTCCGTTTTCCGTGCTGTGGCGGCCATCGCAGGGGGTTTTAGTGAGTGCAATCTCATATAACCCGATATCCCCCACCCCAGGAATCGGGTATCTATGAAGATTTACCCTGCGTCAACAAGAAAAAAAAAAGTTGTTTTGCATGCAAAGTCGATAAATAAATATTTGCGATGTAAAAATCACCACTGTGAGTGTTTTGTTAGGCTCTTGTTGCTCTAGCGGTCTCATTATAACTTTCCGTCGCGCATTCTCTCAAAACCAAAGGTTGTCTGACAGAAATCACTACCTCCTTAGCAATACGACCTTCTTCTGTACATGCATACATATTTTAGTTGTGTCTATCTATATAGAAATTACTCATTGTGGTATACAATAAAGCATATTCTATCTATGTTTTTTGTTATTAATAACTATTAAACATGTACGCCATAACTAGCATAATCATGTCTTTTTTGTATTTTGTATAATAAAAAATAATAAGGTATAATATTTTTGCTTCGCTTTGACGACACGTGATAGCTCCAATGTAAAATTATGAAAACGCTGAAAACAATATTATTAAACTATTTTTATTTTAGTTTTAGTTAATAGCTGTGGAATTTTTAGAATTTCACACGTGTACTCGTAATAGCCATTTATATTTTCGCTAAAAATAGATTTTTTTTTCAATTACCTAATTGATATTTGTATATTTCATTGTCGTTTAGGATAATGTAAGGCAGTTCTAGTAATACTACACATATCTTAATAAGGGTTTTAAAATTAGGCTAACTAAAAGAAAACTAAATTCCGTTTTCAGCTAGTCGTTTGAAAGGTGCTGTTATTTTCCTTATTTATACACAACTCCTAATGAAATGGGCCCTACGGAGATAATGTAATACAAAAGGGCTCTGACCCTCTTACTGTTAAATCCAATTTCGAAAAACACGTTATTTTTCCCTATTTCCAATAAGCAATTCAATATATAATATAATAAATAAATAAATAAACGCTACACATTCAACGGCCCCCCAGTAAGATCATTGGATCTTGTGTCGGAGGTCCGGAACACACACACAGCACAAACACAAACACCCAGACCACGACAGACGTCCATATGGCCAATACAGATGTCTGTCATGAGCGGGGATCGAACCCGCGACCGTTAGCGCTTCAGTCAGTTGCAGTGACCACTGCGCCAACGCTATCGTCAACATACATCAATATTGTAACACAAAAATTCGTTCTGTGCAATATTATGCTTAGAGTCAGGTAAAACATTAGTAATAGATAAACAAACCATTTCAAGAAAACTCTTTGTTTCAACATTTCGTGAAAGGTTAGGAAAGAACAACATTAGACATTTGCTATGCGAAAGAATGAAACTAGACGTTACTACGTAGCAGGTGGAGTAGAACTAGAATTTCATTAGAAACCTCGTATTTCAATGTATAATTTCTACTGGCTTGCTACATTTTGCGGTCTCACGTGTGTGAAGCCCGACCGCTCCCTATAGAACCATCGCTAATTAAACCGACTTTCCCCTGAGGCTAAGGTGAAGAAATGCGAAAATCAACACAGCGAAAGATTTTTCTAGTTGAATTTTGTTGGATCAATTAATCACCAGTCATTCGTTATTTTCTATACTTTTTTTACATAAAGTAAAGTTGTGCAGTGTATTACTTAGTAGCTATACTTTCACTTTTACAACAAGAATAAATGCTTATTGTATATAATAAGTGTTAATTTTTAATCGATATGTAATATTGTTATACGATGTGTAAAGGTGTATTAAATATGGCTTCAATGATTTTTATCATGGCCACTTATTTTAGCGCCAACGAACGAATAAAAATTTGCCATATGCGACCCCTTTACAATCATCTCAAATGATATGACATGAATAATATTTTTATATAATATAAATTATCCCCACTTGCCCCGTTTCGTATTCAGCACTACCCCACGCGATACGAAACAATAGTTAAAAAGTCATAATAAAAGCTACTCGAAATATATGTATATATTTGTATGTGAGGAAACTGGAGCGTCCGCATTATGTAGATGTAGAATTAGGTGTGGAACAAAAACTACGATTCAGCCGGCCTATTGTCTAAGTCCCGAGCCATTGTGCGCCCTACATGAGCCCCACTTTAATATCAACAGAGAAATAGAGATAAAATGTTTATTGTCTACGGTTTTTAAAATACAGAAGTCAATTGGGCTTCGCTGGGAATCATTATTGTATTGTACATATTTTTTGGTTACACGATACGATATTTTTCACGATTGTGTTACCAATTACCGGCGTTGTCAAGTTGTCTGCGACTGTTATGTTTATTTTGTCGTGTATCTTTCATTTTGTTAATTAAAATAATTGTATCGAATTTTGCCCAGTAGATTGTTACTTGAATAATATTATCAAAAAGTAGATATATACTCGTAATTATGGTCGTTTCCTTATTGTGACTTACTTAAGAAGTATTTTTTAATTTATTTAAAACAAGGTATACCCTGAAAGTAAGCAAATTGTTGGTTTCGGTCGAATTCAGCGAATTTATTTTGAAGGGACGCTAAAAAATTAAAAACAAAAATCTGTTATTTAACAAGCAATAATTTTATTGTCTTCTATAGTGTAATAAAATTAAGGTCCGATGTGTAATAGCCAAAGGACATAACAATTTTAGTCCCACGCTTGGCAGGCACTGCTAATAACTTACACATATTGCCTAGTTCTGGTGACACTTTATTAATTGGCCCATTAAAAGAATAATATATGAGATTATAGGGTTAAAATATGAATAAAGGGTTAGGAATGATAATAACATGATACATGTTTGCTAGCTAAAAATTAGCAGTAGTCTCAATAATAGAAAAGTTTTTTGCAAACGTTTCTAAAGAAAAATTGTCTGTAACCTCACAGTTTTTTTTTAAATTAACATTTTTGTGAAACTCTATGCAATTTCTATTTTGAAAAAATACTAAAATGGATATAACTTTTAAACTATAAAAAATCGGATTACAACTTTTAGGGTCAGAAGATACTTTCTGGGACAACCTGTTTATAACGGGGTTGCTTAGCAATTGTTGATTAAGCATTTTTGGAATTTATTATTGTTATGAATTTCTTTATCTGATTAGTTATTACTTATCCGTCTATCCAGCTCTTAGTTAGTGACCTAATGGTGTAAAACTATTGCTATTAAAAATACCAAACTTTATTGTCAAGCGAGGAGTTTTAGCATAAAAATAAAGGACCAACTTTTCAAAATGTCAAGGACAATTATTTAATTCATTTGTCAAAACTTATTAAAACAGGATATCGATAGTTTAGCAGGATTAGCCTTCAGGAACATAATTAAATTAAACCCGGAATGGTGTCATCGAATAGCTTGGAGCTGTGGCTTGGAGCTATTTGTTAAATCAATGTGTCAAGCTTGTATTGAACCCGGTGAATATATGATAATAAACATGGCGTGCATTAATTTAGTTAACATAACCTAGATCTTAGTAAGTCGCTATTCTTGCCAATACCTATCATAAAGAAGCAAGTTTCTAAGTTTGCATGTTAAAATAATTAACTTAGGATAAAATTCTTCTGAATTAACTTTAATCTACATAAACAAAATCCTATTATCTTTATATTTCTATTAAATAGTGTTGACTTGCCATTTAACATGCGTAACCGTTGTTTAATGATTTAGTTTCTTGAATATTATATTATAGCATCTGCTGTAAAACGTCGTAAAAAATCAAACGTACGACTCAGTACAACATGTTTTTAGCAATTTAATTACACAAACTTCTTTAACCCTGAGAAAATATTTCCTGTGTCATAAAACTACTGTCCAGAAATGGTTAGGTAGGTTTAAAGTAAAAAAAAATTAAGATCCACGAGAAAAGGAATCGAACAATTAATACACGTAACTAACCAAAGTAAGTTTACGAAACTCACTAAAACGAAGGCTTTAAAACTTTTACTGGTATTCTAAGTGCAAGGAGAATCGTAAATGGTCTACCTATAATCATCTTTAAGTTGTATTTGGACCGTGGAGTAGCGAGCCTCGGCGAAAATAGCTAACTTCAAAATAGCGAATAAGTATTTTAAGAGAAAATTATTTTTCTTAACACATTAGTTTTTATACATAATTTTAAGTTGATACTGTCATTGCGTGGCTACAACGGAGACAGCTGAAAATCAGCAGAGGAATTAAAACTTTCATAGCCTGAGCTGTCTCCTTTTGACGGCACACAAGACTTATATTAATTATATTTACTTTCTTACTTTAATACCTTTTTTTGTCATTTTTTTTTGTTTATCTTTTTTTTATATAATTATGTTTTCTTGTTCTTGTTTAATTGTTTTTTCTTTATTTATGTATGTGTGTACGTTAATAAATGCTTTTTCTTTCTTTCTTTTCAAAATATATTAATAATATATAAATTATAAATTTTAGACGTTCGAATCGTTTTGTCGTATACTTTGATGCTACGAGTAGATTTGAGGTAACCGGGTTGATGGGCCTGAAGATAGCCATAGGAACTCAGAAATTAACCAACGCAACGATATCGACTTTGATTCTTCTTGATGGTTGGTCAACACAATCACAATATTGCACATTATTTCAGTTCTATAAACTCTGGAATTGATGTCTTTTTATTACATTTTTATTTTATACATTCACATAAAGCAAAAATTTCTGTTGTATTAATATGAATTTTGGATTTTTGGCATTATCAATGACCTTAAAATCTTAATGTGCGATAATATTTTAGTAATTTTATTACGTAAATATATGTAGGTACATAGAAGCTATAATGTACTATTAATTAATAAAATCATTAACGTACATTAATTTATAAATATATGCAGATATTTTATCTCTAAAGAGCAAATGAGGAAGTGAATGAATATGTTTTCAAGCTAAGTGTCTCGATATCTGCACAGGTAACTAGTACCGCAAATGCTCCGGCCTTTATACTCTCAAGTGCTTGACCTAGTATCGCTGCAGAGATAACGATCAGTTCCTTCTTAGTAAATAAAACTGTTTTCATCGCCGAATTTATAGGTTCGAATCTGAAAAATTCTTTTGGCGGTATTCCAAAACATACGTATTTCAAGATACTTTGTCTATTGTCTTGTTTATGTCATTTTAGCGACGAAATTATGGAACCGTGAAGACAATACTAAGCGGATGGTGTGTGTTACTGCCTCCCTCGAATTTCGAGAGCGACATCGACTTAAAAGTCTTGAGAAGCTTTTGAAAGGAAACATGCCCATACGGAAATTTAATTTAAAATAAACTAGACTTTTAAGTTACGATTGTTGCAGCTGAATATTTTAATTGGAAGCCGCATTATGTGCATAATATTTCAACTTAAATAATACACGTTTAAAGAGAGTAATATATTAAAACCGTGTTGTTAAAATATTCATATATATTTGTTGTTTAATCTGTGTGTAGAGCGATAACTGAAATTGTGGCTGTCGTAAATCTGTAGCTGTGGTTAAGCAAGTGCATAGTAGAGGGCCTACATACATATAGTCACATGCTAATCTCAGGCATGTCCACTCAAATGTGTGCCTTATCGTGTTGGTATAAAGGTTAAAACACCGTTTTAATATTGGTAATATGGCACATTAGAGGTTTGGATAACACACGGTGGGGTACAAACATATTACAGTGACTTATCACCGGAGTAAATAAAATAACAACTAAAAATGATATAGTATTATAAACCTATATAAGATATTTGCTAATTTATATTTTTATACTTTCTTTTAGCTGCTCCACCCACGTGGATTTCATATATCAGTTTAACAGCTCTATTACCGTGAAAAAAATAGCAAACTATTTCATTTGGGCTTATAGGTAACTTAGTCTAAAAACCTTTAACAAAAATACGTGTACATATTTTTATGGCAGTCCGTTCAGTAGTGACAGTGGGAAAGCAAAACAAACAAGTAAAACAAATAGTGTCACTTTGTTCTTTATATGTAATATTATAAGCAGTATGTATGTAACAAATATACGGTGATAGTTGTTCATTATAAAACAGTGAGGAGTAAATAATTTAATGTTTTGAATCAGGTAAACACAATAAAAGCGTATAAAATCCAAACAAAACGTTCAAAGAAGGATAGTATTGAATAAATAAAGATATCCACACGTTTTCACGAACTCTCAATTTATCTAAGAATTTTATTCATATCCGGAAAGAGACGACCGTTTCAGAAGATCTCAACATATGGACATACTCGTATGTATGTTGGTAGGTCGTAAGCTTTACTTGTTATTCTCATGGCTTTTACTACTTAAACCCAACAATTAAAAACCATAGTTCGTTTAAATAATGCAAAGCGGTATTAGTATTTAATAGTAATATTCTATCTTGGTTTGAATCTATAAGCTCATTGTCATAAGGTAAGTTAAAACTGAAGTTGAAAAGCGGATTAGGTCCGTTAAGTTTGTTGCGAAGCGAGTAATATTCTCGAAGGCAACAAAAAACTAAAATCTTTAACCGTACACTTTCTTCTGAATATTGAAAAATCTACGTCGATACGAAAAATAAAGTTTATTTTTTGCTACTTACCGTTTTCATAACTTTACATAGCATGTTTCCTTGACATTTAATTTTTTTTGTAAATGTTACTGAAATGTATAATATATAAATGTATAATGTATAAAACTATAATGTTACTGAAAATCTTTTATTGAATGAAATACGAATACGGAAGGTATTTACTTTTTTTGTAATGAAACTGTTTACAAGAACAATAATATCAAACTTAAGCTTTTTATCCTGTAGGACACTCGGAGGGAAAGACGAATCCGTGCTCTGTTCTTATAATTTCCTTGAACGGCGAACATTTGATTTAAGTACCGTCCCAGGGTTAACAACGGCTCCCAGGAGGCCGCCCCGACTATTTCCTTTTGTTTTTGTCCCTAATTTTTACATTTTTTTCTACAAAGGATTCGCTAAAAGGTCTTCAAGAACGTGAACATTCAAAGCAAATCCAGTGATTAGAGGCGACTGACGTCCTCCCTGAATTTATTCACGAGATTAATGGTAATGATCGAATTGGTAATTACGGAGATGAAACGTGTAACTTATGCAAATGGAACCAACTAACTTTCGACTTTGAAACTAATAGTTCCGAAGATCAATTCACTTACATATAGCTAGTGGGGGTAATGGCAAAGTAAATCATAAAGAGTAGTCCTTAATTGGGTGGATGATTTACTCGTTATTCTATTTACATATTATTAAGCTAACTCCTAAGAAGCGTTGCGCTTTTGAGCGTGTAAGTCGAGTCATTTTGTGAAGCGGCAAGGTATTATGATGGAGAGGATGGCATGTATTCAGCACAAAGGCTTAACAAGCCAAGTTGCACAGATTTGTGCATACAGAACTCGGTTGTTATTAATCGTGCGTCAGCAAGTTTGTGCCGGGGCGGGGGTACATTTACCCTGCGATCTCGCTTGCATTGTTAAGTAAGCTACAAAGCAAAAACCGTGATTATTCGATGTTTGTAACAGTCTGTGTTGCCTTTTAAAATTACAAGCATTTTAATAAGGAATAAAATTCCTTTTGTCTTAGTATTAAATACATATTAAGATTCAATTGTTATTCTCTCTTTTGCTCGACGGAAAATTGAAGGTGAAGGAAAATATCATCAGAATTCTGCATTTTTCGGGAGAAATTCTTACATGTGTGTGTCCACTAATCTGCAGTGGAACAGTGTGGTAGATTAAGCTTTTTAACATTCTTCCTTTTAAGAGAAGAGGCCTTTGTCCAGCTATGGGAAGTTTTAAGGCAGTTACTAAGATTTGATGTAATGTATAAACATATATAAAATTAATTAATTTTTTTAATTTTGTCATTGTTATATATTCGTAGAAACGAAATTTTCTGTTATGGTTTCTATTCTTTGGATGAGTCTAAATAGTATTTTGTGGTAGCTTAGAAAATAAGCTTATCTCTACGAATGGAACTCTAACTTGAACTTTTCGTAACAGTAGGTATTACCATAAAGTAAAAGAGCATTGTTATTTCGAATAACTTATAAATAACTTATTTTGAAAAAGTACCTAGCTACGTACAAATATACTATTTTTCATTTAGTACATAATATGTAGATATATTAAGTAGAATAATATTTTTTACTATTGATCACACCAGAAAACGAGATAAAACTTCGAATTAATAAAGACAACGTTAGAAGCTAAGAGGTGCTATTTCGAAGAACCTGCGGCTCTGACAGTCGCAGGTTCTCCGCATAAGGTAGACTTGGTCCACTCAGGTACGTACGGTTCTTACTATTAAATACGTATTAAATTTAAAATTAAGATCACATACGTAAACAAGCTACCATCAAAATATTTCGATTTTCTCTGCCAGCTAAAGTTCTAAAACACTGTTAAAACCGAACACGTGATCGACTTCGTTATCATGTACGACCGTGTTAGTACACGGCTGACATGGACGCAGCTTAACCGCTCATGTACCGGCTTTGCTGGAAAGAGTCGCGATATTTATGCATGTGGAGCCTTTTGCTGTGGACGCAACGATAGGATTTTTAATACCAAATATGTGTATAGATGCTCCACGCAAAAACAACCAACGCACACGCGTTTAAAGCGTTTAGGTACTTCACGCGATGTCTATTTTCTTTTGCAAGTTTGTATAAATATACATATATATATTTGACATGATTTTTAGTATTAAACAAAAAAAAAATAGCAAGAATTTTATTGAAATCAACATGGCTTACAAATTGTGCTATTTGAAATCAACATACAAATAGCATTATTTGTATGCCATGTTGATTTTTGACGTTGATTTGATTTGAATATTGTAGACCCAATGTTGTTGAACTTTAATTATATTTGTTTGCATGCCTTTTGACATCCACAATTGTAAATATTATAAAATTTGAATAAGTATTAAAGTATAAAATGAATTGAAGTATTTTTTCTAATAACAAGTGAGAAGAAATTTTCAAAGATACTTGAGAAACCTTTAAACCTTACAGCGTGTCCTCGAACCCATCGGGAATTTGTTGGCTTTACAGCAATATTTGCAGGCGTTAAAGCCGAACGTTTATTAACAGTATGTGTTCGCGCCGATCCAGTTGGAAGCGATAATGTTCTGGTGCCCACATTTATGGTCCGCTGCGTGCCGTTTGTACAACCACTGGGCCGCTGATTCATTTTGTGACTGCACTTCGCGTTGATATCGAAATTTCTGGAAACTCAAAACATTTTACACCAAATATCTAGTTTATTAAAAATCGTTTAATTAGGTTATTTAACTTTGTATCCAAAATCAAAAACTTTTTTTGATCGATTTCAGACAGCCTTTCATTAAAAAAGAAGAGCGATGAAAAGATGTTAGCAATTTAAACTGTTATGACTATTACCGTGGCTATTTTCGAGAAGAATAGGTAAGCATAAAAGTTATCGTGCCGACTTAGATAGTTATAAGGTACCATTTGCTGCAACCGTCTCTCTTGCTGGCACTAAATCTTGCTGTTCTTTCTTTTGTCTGCTGAACAAACGGCCTTTAAATCTTTAAAGTTTCAGAACCATTTTCTCTGACAACGCAAATGTATCTCGCTTTACAAAACAAAATTTGAAATCTGAAAATTTATTACTCTGATATAAAGTTGTTCGATGTTTTGAAAACTATTAAATGAAAAAAGTTACGCAAATTTTCAATTATACATATGTCAAGAATTAATTTATTACTAGTTTAATTAGGAATGAAACCTTGTTAAAATGTAAAATCATATTATAACATTACTAATTGCAATTTATAATTTAAGAGTACGATATAACTACAATTATAAATAAACATACAATACTATTCAATATTAATCTCATTATGTTACTTTTGTAACTTGATTGTGTAAATAATAATTTAATTAGTCAATTAAAAAATTTCACCCATTAACAAAACTTTCTTTATAAGGTCACATTTTCAACATGTCCGTCTATCTGTCTATCTATCCGTCCGCGACTTAGCTCCAAGATCCTAGAAATACTAGAAATTTGTAATTCGACGATAGTAGATACATGTAAATCATGCCAATAAAGTAGTATTACAAAAAAATCTTATTTTTGTGCGTCTCCCCTACGTATAAAAGAGGCTAAAATCTTTTTCTCAATTAGGCGAAATCATATTTTCCAAAGTGAGGGGTATCCAAGTTGTTTAAAGGTGCTGTTAAATAAGTTAATTTAAAATGTTCAATATGTTTATTTTAAAGTATACATTAATAGACTTCTGCATAATATTATCATGGAAACTACGGAACCCCTCACGCATGTGGCTAAACACGCACTTGGCTAATTATTATTATTGTACCTACTTACCTTATAATATAAGCTACGCTTTGTGTAATGTAATCACCAAAGATTTCGTTAAATATAAGCAGATACTTAAATTTAATTAGTAAATAAGCTGTTATTGTCATCATTTTAATCAAAGAAGCAAACAATCGTGAGGTGATTATACATATACAAATATTATTTGTAATAATTACTGCCGGATGAACCGAACATTAACACGAAAGCTTGACATTTCGCGAAATTTGAGCGCGTACCAAATGGAAAATTTTAATTGGCATCATTTTACGGTTCCGGAGATATTCACTCCATATCAAAATTTCTGCAAACACAATGCAATATCTCCTCTTATTACACACATAGAATAGGTTTTGTTAGTGGTTCGTTTATGTTAATGTAGGTTTGGTTAATTCATTATATTAAGTCTATCATCTTCTTAGAAGCATTATCATAATTGAATAATGTATATAGTAGTTTAATTTATAGTATTTTTTCATTGTTTTTTTGTAAAAAGTTTTCGTGTAAAAAGTTATTTTAAATATTTTTTGAGCGTACGTAATAGTTTTTTAATGTAATTTAATGTTTATAAACTTTTTTATATATGTATATGTAAAGTGTAATACTTCATATTAATGCCGAGCCGAGATGGCCTAGTGGTGCGAACACGTTGATCTTAACCAAAGGTTACGGGTTCAAATCCTGGCTAGCACCGCTGGATTTTCAAATGCTAAATTTTTTTTTAAATTCATCTCGAGCTCGGCGGTGAAGGAAAACATCGTGAGGAAACCTGCATGTGCCGGAAGAAATTCTGACAC
>DVVJ01001546.1:0-11150 GCA_018234505.1 Junonia neildi neildi
TTAGCCGATTCTCAGACCTACCCAATATGCTTACCAAATTTCAGAGGAATCGGCCAAGCCGTTTCGGAGGAGTATGGAGACTAACATTGTGACACGAGAATTTTATATATAAGATTAGTTCGATAATGTTTCTAACAAAAATAACACAAAACAACAAAGAGTTAAATTCAGTTGATTCGTCAAACAAAAGCCTTTTTCACACTTCTCGAAACAAAACCATTTTGAAAACACACATACATAATTCAAACAAAAACGTCATCGGAATACAAAAACTTATTCACGTCACTTCCAGAATATTGTTCTGGATTCCGTCCATACATTTTTATTTTGCAAGTGGCAACATCAGAAATGCACTTTGATTTATCGATTCGTTCTCGGCGTATTGTAGCGGGCAACCCCGACCGTTACAAGTAGGGTTGCCATCTTTTATAACAAGAAATGGAATATATCTAAATTAAATGGAAATAAATAAAGGTGGAATTACGAAAAAAAATATAACAATATTTCTTTATTTTTTAAATGATTGTATGATTATAATTATTTCAACTTAAAATTCAAATAAATCAAGAGCTATTTTTTAAGCAATAGACAAAGAGTGTTTTAACCTACTCTATTAGTTTTATACAGGATCAGTACACCTATAATATGATACAGAGTACAATACTCTATTTACTTTATTTTTGTATAAGGTTGGCAACCCTACTTACAAGATGCCGGGTGTTAGGGCGCGTTTACATTTATGGCAAACCGCATGCGGGTACGAGGAAATGATTTTAGTGGTTGACATTCCTTGCTTATCGAAACTTCTTATCTTGCGTCAAGTTATGTATTCCGAAATGCTATTCGGAATAGAGTTAATGTCATCTCAATTTGACATTTCAGCCAGAAAGAGCAATTGTGCACTTGACCAACCCTAGATGACGGTTTGTGTCATCAAAATTTTATTTTTATTTGCATTTTCCTACTTAAAATTTTTATAAATAGCAAACGTGCTGTGTAAAAATTTCAAATAATTAAGTTTTCTAATGAGAAAAAAAAACCGATTATTTTTTTTTCGAATCTGTAATTTAGGTACATTGACAGATGTCAAGTCGTTGTCGTAAAATATCACATGCTGATTTTAAAATTGTAAAGTATAAGTAACACGATTTGGTAGAAAATATTGCTTCTGTCTGTATTTAGGTACTTCTTTTTCCACTTGACAGTAAAAACCTGCATCAAAATCCCACGCAAAACGTCGTCCTATTTCTAACTTCATAACTAGTGTGAAAGTGTTAATTGAAAACAAATGGAAACGTCTCGAACAGTTAATGAACAGACCTCTTAATTAAAGTAACACCACGTGTGTTACCAAACTAATCGGGAACAAAAGTTCCGCAGTGTGCAACGGTTTTAATAAGGGATGTTTATATGTTTGATGGGGATACGGATACGGATACGGATATAGAAATAATGCTATACCGGTTTTCGGATAATTTCGGTTACGGATATTTGGGTTTTAGGGAAATTTAATAGTAAAATACAACTACGTGTGTTTTTTGGCAATAATAATAATTTATGTTATTTAAGTTATAACTAACAAAAAACCTGTCATAGCACGTTACATTCTGACTTCACCATTGTACGAAATTATTTAAAACTTTTACAAAGCATTTGGTTACGGCTATGTATAGATTTTTCTTTCGGATAACTGATAATTTTGATTACGGTTACGGTATTCGATAACATCCCTAGTTTTAATCGAAACGCGGGAACGCCCTTGAGCGAACGTGTTTTTTTTCTTTTCGCGCCAATCGCTTCTAACTCATGACGTAGGTACGAAGTTTTAATTTGAAAATTTGTTTTTTTTTTATTTTACAGCTTGAGGCTTTTAGACTATGATTGTAATTTTTAATGCCACGCCATTTGCGATAAAATTGTGAGAATTCGTCGATGACTTCACGAATTACGCCGACATTTTTATCAACGACATTTGACCCAGATGTTCGTTCCTAATTTGAATGTTATCTAAAAAAATATTATCTGCCAATTAAAATACTCATGTAATGTCGTTAAAAATACACTAATTGCAATATAAAAACTAGAAAATCTCGATAGTATTTTCGTTTGGGAATAAATTATGTCAATTTCTGCACGCAAATTGATATCGTATGGTTTTCGAATTTCGTCTTACTTTATGGTGAATACAGTTTAGTTTTGATAGTTTTGAGTTAACGGCTGTTTGTCTGACAACATGGCTGCCGTTGATTGAGTCACGTCCGCTGCAATAATATATTTATGCTATTAGGTATCAATTTCGTTGCACTGCCAACAAATTAAATTAGAACGACGTGACAAAATTATTATTGCTGAAAACTTATTTAAATTCGCATTTAATGAATTTAATATATCAATTTAAATTACGATTACATTTTGTTTATTTCAAAACGGATTTACTTTCTATGAGTAGTAAAATAAACTAACTTTGATATTAACAAAAAAAAATTTTGGTAGTACAAGGAAAAACAATTTTTGGTAATTTTTTTGTGTACAAATTTAAAATTATCAGTTTACAAAATTAACAAAATAAATGAGCCGTCACCTCAACTTTGACTTAAACTCTAATACATTGACTTACACCAATTACTTTCACCATGAAATAAAACAAATGAACAAAAGGTTAACCAAACGATAAAAGAAACAAAGCTTCATTATTTTCAACTAAATATAGCAAACGTTTTACTATACTAGTAGCCTCTAAGTAATTTCATAATCACAACCATCTGGAGCCAAATTTGCCGCCTACAATGCACTACAAAGCCGATGGGATTTAGTTTTATTTCCTTTACTACTCCAAATAATAAACGATAAAACGGTTGGATATTTTAATTAAGAATTCGTTTGTTTTTATTCAGTCTTAATTTGTTTTAAGTAGAGTATGTTCCTAACCTTTTTTTGATATAACTTTTTTGAGATTTAAGCGAAATTTTTAAAAAGTTGAAAAGGTATTTAATAACGGAAGTGTTTCAAAAAAGCTTTTAATAAAATACACTGTAAGTATGTATAAATACAAAATAACAATTTGAATACAAAACACCTTTATTATTTCTTAAAATACAAAACACCTAACCGTTTTCGAATCCGAAACCGTGTCAACCCTGTACTGACCTTTTGTATTACATGTTCTGGTGGACACTAAAGCAACGTTCACACTAAGTATACATATAAAAGATACCAACCACACCTAAAATTCCTTCTCAAGCAACATCTTCACTCCATTGAAATCAAGTAAGATTCATCACTGAATTGTTCCTCTTCTATAATCTAGTGTAAGCACGCTCTTACCCAGTCCTTGTGCATACAATGTGCTGTGACGTCATCACATCTGGGCCCAGTGACGAGGCGTGGTGTTCACGTCAGAGATGCATTTGTTTGTGACAATCCGTTGGTCCGATTTAGTTTGTATTGTCAGTATTGCATTGTATATTTTTCGTCTTTATTGTAGTACTACATGTAAATTTATTTTTGAAGCTACCACACATTGTAACTCAGATTAATCGACTTTGTTTCATAGGGTTTAAATGTAATGAAATTAAATACATTTTAAGTTTTAACAAATTGAAGATGCTTTCTTATCAATTAAGAGACTGACAGTCCGGTTTAATTATAATTAATTTGTTTATATAAGACTTGATTATTAAAACCATTTCTTCATTATTTCTTAAAAGTTTTGAATTGGCGACTTTATAAACGTGTTCATTTCAAGACAAGAATTAAAATACCCTTTATATTTAAATATTTCAAAACAGAAAGACTTCTAATTTTTAACTATAAAATATAGCCTAATTAAGATTAATTAGATTTTATTAAATTTTGCTTAATATTAAACTTTTACATTTCTAAACCCAAGAGACAAGTTAAACACTTTTTATTTAATTAAAGGAAATTTTAAGGAAAAGAATAAGCAATCAAAACTTTTCTGAAACAATCAAGGTATTTTATGACGGGATCTGTGCCAAGACATCTACGTCATCTTATCCTCAATGTTTATAATTATTGGTACAACCTTGATAAATAGAACATCCTAGTAAGTATGCTTAATATTTTTTACATGTGTACTTTTTATTTTTGTATGACTATCAACTACTGAGACCAAGATATTTAGACTAGAATAGTTTCGCTCCTAAGAGTTACAACTATCGCGTTATTACCAATTATTATTACAGCTGATATCGACAACTTTATGTACTATCTAACGTACGATGATCGAACTTTATCATGGTAAAACTCTTCTACATATAGATTAAACTTTCTAAGGGATATAATATGTAATTACATTTTGTTTCGAAACAATCGATGTGTTTTATCACAGTGACAAGAAACCTTTCCTGCGTAATCAAAAAACTTCTAACGTTATGCAGTTCAAGGCAGCTTACTCGTGTGACCGGTAGCAAGGCGCCCACATTCGTCAGAATAGGGCTGTTACCATATGGCGTTTGCCATGTTTACATGCGTTTGCATAATTGCCATACATAGCTGCTATGCAATTGCCATGAAAGGGATTCACAGATTTATCACACAGTTTAGTGACAAGAAACCTTTTGTGCGTAATCAAAGAGCGTCTAACGTTAAGCAGTTCAAGGCAGTTTACTCGTGTGACCGGTAGCAAGGCGCCCACATTCGTCAGAATAGGGCTGTTACCATATGGCGTTTGCCATATTTACATGCGTTTGCATACTTGCCATCCCTAGTTGTTATGCCATTGCCATGCCAGGCTTCAAAGATTTATCAATGAGTTTAGTGTCAGGAAATCTGTCGTGAATAATCAAAAAACGTCTAACGTTAAGCAGTTCAAGGCAGTTTGTGGCAGTTAATTGCCACCCGTAGTTGCTATTTGCCATATATTGGCTTGTTATTGTTATTTTTATAAATATAGTAACATTTTTTACTTTAAGAGACATCATAAACTGGATTTTGAAGCACTTAGAATCAGAATATGTGTATTTTTTATTACTTGATAGGTCACTATTACGCGTTGTAATTATCCATTTTGTCATGCCCTGTATGACTTGCGATGCTTAACTAAGTATTTAGTAACTAAGTATTTACTTCTACTAATCTAAGCATTAAATTGAGATTGCATAACAAAATAATAAAGTATATACAAATCATTTAATCATTACATTTTAATTCATATTCAAATATGGTACATTAAAAATATAGTTGTTTTTAAAGAGGAATTCCGTATTAAAATTAGTTCAATCCGACGTTTGATCAAATGCTCTTGTCTGACACAATGCAAATAGATCTTCATGGAGTTGTGTTTACGTCCAGACATTTCCAAAGAAGGACAAATCCGGGAAATCCAGACTGATGGCAGCCCTAGCAATGTCTAAACCCGTTGCTACATATGCGAGTTGGTAGGACTTGTTGAATTTATATAATTTGTTTATGTTTTGTTTATATTTATCTTTATATGAAAAATGAGTCTTGAAGTAGATTATGTTAGTAGTCTACTATTGCTTGTATAAATAATTAATGGTTTAATTTATAAATAAACATGCACTATTATATGTTGCATATTTTAAAGACATATGTGTTAAGGTGTATTTTATACTGTTTTGTAAGCACTCGTAAGTGGCAAAATTATCTATTGTTTATTACTTCACGAAATTCGTATTCTAATCCATAGGTACACCCATCCAAACAGAAAAAAAAGAAAACAAAAAAGGGGCAATCCCCCAAAAAATAAAAGAGAACATTAATTCTCGAGCTTTTTAAAATATAGTTTTCGGACATGTCCAAACTGAAAATGATTCTTTTAGTGGCATAGTTGAACCGACAAAGTGGTGTAGGAATGTACCACGCATGTTAATACGGCTCTTAAGGTTCCGTTCTCGGTATTCGGGCAATAAAGATGAGTTGATATATCTCGGGTTGATGCTTCGAGAATCATCTGTTATGGGTGGCTTGTAACATATTTTGATTTGGCAATTATATTAGGTTAATTTTGTTTTAGCATGTCTCGTTTAAGCTGTTGCACAGGTACATCATTCTACCATTAGGTTTTAGTCTTTAAATTCTGTGGCTTCATTACTAATCTACGTATACTACTATGTATAACAAAACTATTAATGTTTTAAAAAATAGCTACAAGTAGGTAAAAGTTTCAAAAGCTTTATACGGCATCAGAATTCTTCATAGCAAGAGTAGCCACTTTATTATAACAGTAGCAATCATCCGTTGAGTGTATTAAAGATCTATATTTAAATGCAGAGAGGTTGTATCCAAAAACGGTACCAATGAACCATTACATTATATCTACATTGAAACATTTGCGACAGACAGCAGTACCTACTGACCCTTGTCACTTACAAGCGTCCAGTGTTTCATTGTTGAGACACATCTGTTCCTCTTTGCTATTAACGTTTTCGGTAAAATGTGTACCCTCGAGACACTTAAGATATCACATATATTTTCGTGTTAGGTATATGTTGTAAAATGTGTTGGTATCGTTTTACTTTTTTAAAACAAAGAAAGAGTCTTTTGTATTTTAGGGTTGATTATTTTGAAATTGTGATACTTGACAAGTTTGCGAAAAACTTTTAATATTTTAAAGTATTAATCTTTCTTAACACCTTAAAAAATTCCGTAGTCTAAAAATTGAATTAAAATATACATTAAACTATATTTCAGGTAGTTCTTTATCTTTTACTGTATAGTATAACAGAAATATAGTCAATCTTTCGTAATCTTTAAATATAATTTAGAATAAATGCACACAAAACCATTAAATGTACTGTAATCAACCCTTAACATTCTACATTTTCACATGAATTTTCTACGGTTCATGCTAAATATTATCTGTAAAGCCAATAACGTTCAACACATCACGTCATTTTGTCGGATGTCCCGCGGGTAACAGGCTTCAGAGGCGGTAGGAAATTCGATATCATGCGATTTGAATATTACAATATGAACGATATGAAGAAATAGTATTGATACACTAATAAAAGCAATATATCGTACAGTTTCAAAATTGATTTTAATGTACATATGTGCATTGAATTGTATTTCAAGTTTTTATTAATCTTCATTGTATATAATATAAGACAAATATAGACAATATTTCATTCCTTCGAATGTATTTTAATAAAAAATAAATACATACAATACTATAAAATACACTGGAAATCAACCCTCAACACTAAATACTCTCTACAAATGGCACATAAATTTTCAGCCGTTTATGCTTGAAGCCAATAATGTTCAGCACATCACGTCATTTCGTCGGATGTCCCCCGGGTAACAAGCTTCAGAGGCGGTAGGATATTCGATATCATGCGTTTTGAATATTACAGTACGAACAATATAAAGAAATGGTATTCATAATTGTATAAAAGCAATATTTCGTAGAGTTTCATAATTTTAATAATATACATGTATATTGATCTGTATTTCAGGTTTTCTTCATCTTTCACTACACGTTATAGCACAAACACAGATAACATTCTATAATATTCAAATATATTAACTACACTATGAATCATCTCTAAATATTCTACATTCTCCACAAATGGCGTATAAATTTTCAGCCGTTTATGCTATATATTATCTGTGAAGCCAATAATGTATAACACATCACGTCATTTCGTCGGATGTCCCGCGGGTAACAAGCTTCAGAGGCGGTAGGATATTCGATATCATGCAATTTGCATGTTACAACACGAACGATATGAAGAGATATTGATGTACGTAGCAATATCGAAGCCATGTATCTGATCTACATAACGAAGTTTTATACTTAATTTTTAAAAGCAGGAGGTTCTCAGTTTTGTTTTTTTTAATGTTTGTTACGTCATAACTTCGTTATTTTTGGTCGGATTTTGGAAGGATACAATTTCAGATTTGTTCTTGATTAAAACCCATAATATAGGTATATTGAGGATAAGATATGTTTATATATAAAAAGCCACTGAATTTGTAACAAAAAGATTTGATTAATAAAAAATTTGGCCATACTGAATTAAAAGCGTAGGACCGTAGGTATATCAACAGACCCAAAACAATCCGTTCAAGACTGACGATAATATGATACGGCATAGGTACTCCTATTTTGAAATAGGTTGAAATGTGCCTTGACATTCAAAATGAGGACTTCTCCTTAAAGGACTGTCCCCACACACGTTGACATTCTTTACCTTTGACCATATGTTTAAGTGCTTTTTCCTCGAATATATAGGTTTTAAAGTGTTCATGACTCATTCCTAAACATATTTTAATAATTAGGGATTTGTGATGTGTAGTGCTCATGTTAAGATTTTTTATTTCTCATTGTAACGAAACTATTGGCAAAAATAACGTGTTAAAAATGTTTGAACAATTTTAATAAAACTTCTAAGTCTTGCCTGTATTTATAAATATAATTTTCAAATATATAATTTGACATTAAGTTTTGAATATTCTAGTAAGGTCCATGTAATTTACTATCTAACCCAGTTTAAACAAAGGCTAGAAACCCTTATTTCGCTGGCTGATTTAAAGTTAATATCTGAGGAATCCAGGCCATTTTAATTAATAGATCTTTTAATCTACATATTACATTGTTTAGGCTTACTATAAAATATTTTGAGTCGTTTATCGCTCTGGGTAAGAAAAAGCCGTTCCCTCGACAGAGATTTTTTCGGGATATACAATATAATTTTATTTAATCTAGGTTCCTAACCTTACATCTAGAAATTTATCATGGCAATCAGTTCTGCAAGTAACGAAAAAAAAACTAACAAACTTATTTATGTAAGTAAGGATGAACTTTTATCAAAAGTTTATTAATATTACCCTATAATTAAAACTTTATTAATTAACGCTACACTTAGATATATAATTATAAGACTTTAATTAAAATCAGAGCTGTATCATTAATGAGTTATTTCGTTGGAAACCGTAACTGCATGGGATTTGATACGGGATCGTGAATACAATCTCTGTACCGCTATACTCATTGAACCTTGATGAGAAATAACTGACTGACAGAATTGAGATGTTTTCTCGTTAACCGACTATAATGTTGCGACGGAATTTCTTTTTTTTAAATACATTTTCATGTGTTAAAAGTTTGTTTTTGTTCTGTTTTATGAGTCCATCACTAAGTAGCATCCGACTATTGACCAATTTTATTATAATTTGTTGGAATTTCTATGGTATTAAAATATTTATTGCAAAACTCCTATTAGATATCAATTATGGTTCGAAAGGTACAGGACTTTATTAAGACAGACAAGCTCAACAATTGTCACTTTTAGGTATGAAACTCAAAAACTTAGTGAAAATAAGAAACAGTTTGAATCAATGGTTGGTCTACAAAATAAACAGGTTGATCTACAAAATATTGAAACATCTGGATTTAAAGGACATATCACTTGCTTAATAGGACAAAGAAACGGACAGACAGACGAGCTCAACAATAAAGTACATTTCTTAAGCTAAATTTTTACAGTTGGCAATGAGTGTCAACTCTAAAAAATTAGAATCCCGAAAGAAACAGTATGTATCAATATCATGACAGATCTACATGACCGATACTTTCAACCGTCTATTCAAACATTCGAACATCTGGGCTAAGCTGCTCCGAGTCACGGTTAAACTAAACTAAGGTCAGCCGGCGTTGACATTCATTTTTCTCGTCTAACTGTGCGCGTCAGTATTGTTGCGACCGCGACGTTTTGTCCGAGAGGCCAAGGTTTCTGCCCTTTCAGATTACACTGGGATATCGGCGCGGTTTTTTTGTAAATTTAATAATAATGACAGTTATGTAAAACAAAATTTGGAAATAATAACGTAAAAATTATGTAGACAGTAGTTCACGCACTAACCTTTTAATTTTTGCTGACGTTACATAACCTATAGCATTCCGGGAAAGAATAATAATCTGATGATAAATTAAAAATAAAAGCAGTTAAGTTTTAGGTTAGAAGAGGCGACATACATCCATACATATGATTGTGATATACAGGAGTTGGGTAGCAAATTAGCAATAGAGTCGATACTAGAATATCTCTCCAGAGAAAAAAAAATCTTTCATCTCGAGTAATTGTTTATTTAATGGTAAATAAATGTAAATGAGAACTGTTACTAACTTATAATTAGCTAATATTACTTCATAGCCTTTATTTTTATTAATATTCCGAACCAACACTAGTATAATACAGATTGCTAAACGTAAATTATATAAGAAAGCAACGTAAAATTATGAAAACTGCAAAATTATCATAATACATTAGTATTATGTAATTGTATAAAGTCACGAACAAAACGTGCGATATTCTAACTGATACAATTAACGTGATTGTGAGCCTATTTCTTAAGATTACACGTCTCAGCATTAAGGGGCTGATCATCACAAAAATTACGATTCCCTTTATACCTATATCCAAACATTCTTGGCTACCTATAATATGCTTATCAAATTTTAGACATAACGAATGTTGGGTCAATTAGTTCAGCTATAATTTTATTTTGCGCACATATTTTCAAAGATACAAAACAGAATACGTCATCAGAGACACGTACTTAATCCAGAAAAACAGTGCGTAAACTTCCCGAAGGACACAAAAAAATAATTTTCAAACGGTCAAATCAAAGCAAGCGAAGCCGCACTAATGGCTAGTACATATTGGTCAATCTGAAGCGCTCTTACACTTGCAATCGTCACAGCATCGACTTTACATAGAACGGTAACGGTACCCCTTTATCGGTTGCGTAACAGTTTTTGCTATTGGTTGTAAATTTTTGAACCGAAAACTTCTTTAAATGAGTTGAGTGATGTTTTCGTAAGAGACATGGTTTGGGTATAGGATACGGTTGCCTATAATTTACTGGCTAATTTAATGCTTTAGATGACGTCACGTAAGCCTATGTAAACAGTAACACTGTTCCTAAAGCACGTGTTCGAATTTCTAGGATATCTAAGGATTATGGTTTCACGTTATGCTGATATTTAGGGATGTGGGTAAACATAGAAACTTTAAATTTTGATAGATTGAAAATTTAAAAAATAGCATCATTCAAATTTTCCACTTCTCTTACCAGTCAGCAGTACTGTCTTTTTTATTAATAGTCTCTTTGTTGGAGGTCGGTCACAATGGAACAAAGAATGATAGATATCGAGCGTT
>DVVJ01001547.1:0-11147 GCA_018234505.1 Junonia neildi neildi
TTTAGCACTTGAAAATCCAGCGGTGCTAGCCAGGGTTTGAACCCGTGATCTTTGGTTAAGATCCACGTGTTCGCACCTCTAGACCATCTCGGCTCTAACACTAGACCTAGCATTTTACCCGGACTTAACCAGGGTGTGCTTTATTCTAGCCCAGATATTGATAGTTTATTGATTTTTAGAATAATAACTGTATTGATTTACTTCTTATTTTTTCAAGCAAATCAATTCAAATAGCAAAATAAAAAATAGATAGAGAAATAGACAATATACCTGAATCCTCAAAAAAAAAACCTGAATTATAAAACCTTTCACATGAATAGCTTCATTCCTTTCGGTTGTTTTATTTAAATTTATCATTTTCAGACAGACAAAAGTGGCAGATATTTTGTTTCTTATAATGGAGTAATGTTATTTTCATACAATTACTGTAAACTGAATAGTTAAGTAGAGTCATTGTATTTGATCGCATCGATCTAGCCATAACTAATGATTCTGCGGTCGCCTCGCTTGGTCGATCAAATGTGTTCGACTCCTAATTTGAGTATTATTTTTCGAACATTATCATAAATGAGAGAATATTACTGAATGAAGATGGATTGCACGGGAATATTTTAATGGTTGCATTTTATCTGTGTATATAAGTTTTGTTTGAATAAAGATAATGTTAGTTTAATTATATTAATATGGAAGAAAAAGATTAGAAACTGTTTCTAATAGAAACATTTGTTTTGGAGATAAATGGCTACTATATTATTGTTATTTATCTATTTCATTTAATAAACTATGAATAAATCTAAATTCAAGTATATAATACACTAAAATATGAAAGTTATATTTAGATTAATCACAGACAATAATAATAAATCTTCAAGGTTTTATTAATTAAATAAAAATAATACCAGTAGAATAAAACATATGTTTATTCATAATTGAATATAATTATTAATTATGAACTAAGGAACCGTGTCTATATTTCTTTTTTATTTCCTAGTAAAGAAGTTTATATATATTCTTTATTGCACATTAACAATTTTAGAGTCATTTTACACAATACAATTTGTTTACAAAGGCGGGCTTATTTCTATAAGAAATCTCTTCCAGCCAACCCATAGTTAAAAGAGATAGTGTAAATTAGCAGGTAGTATATATATAGTGCAAAAGACAAATGAAAGAATAATATCAATTATATATAATAATAAATAAACTACATATTTATAATTGTACATAAATACGCTTACATACTCATTAATATTATACATTTATACATACATACATACATATATAATTATATACATATATATATACACATACATATCTACACATATACACGTAATATATCGAAAATAGAAAATTTGCTTAATCAGACGAAAGTTGTTTGAAAAAGTGCTCTTTAACCCTTTTTTTAAAGCAATAAACACTAGGACTCCTCTGGATGGATTTAGGAAGCTCGTTCCAGAGTTTAGCTGCACGTACAGAGAAAGAGTTGCAAGCGAATTTTGTATTACTCCTAGGTACTTCCAGCTCTGAAGTAATACAGGAACGTCTAGAACGAGATGGAAGAGGAAGAAGATTAAATCGGGAGCGTAGGTAATGGGGGGAATTAGGATCTTTAAGAATATTATAGAGGACTGAAAGGATATGCATATCACGGCGAAGGCGGATAGGGAGCCATTTAAGCTGATTGCGATACGTTGATACGTGATCAAATTTACGTAAACCGAAAATAAAACGAATTGCCAGATTTTGGAGACGTTCCAGCTTATTGAGTAGCTCCTCAGTCACATCCAAATAACACACATCAGCATAGTCGAGGATAGGTAAAAGAAGAGATTGCGCTAGCATAATTTTTGTACTGAAAGGGAGAAAATATTGGAGACGTTTGAGAGAGTGATAAGTATAGTGCATGCGTTTACTAACCTCGTTGACTTGGGCTACCCAGGACATATTGCAATCAATAATAAGGCCCAAGTTCCTCACTGAGTCGCTGTAAGGGATAGGAATTCCAGCATATTTTAATTCTGGAACTGTCCTCCAGTCTAGTTTACATCTTAGCCTGCTGCTGCCAACAATTATAGCCTGAGATTTCTTAGGGTTGACAAGAAGGCCAAAAGATTTAGCCCATGATTGTATAGCAGCAAGGTCCTCATTTAATAACTCAACAGTCCTGGGCAACTCAGCCAAACTAAAATCCCTGTAAAGCTGTAAGTCATCTGCATACAGATGGAAGGGAGAAGTTATAATTATAACAGCTATGAGAGAGAGAGGGGTTCTCATACATAGGATTTTTTACCGCTTTATGCTGGTTAATTAAATCGCAACATGTCCTTCTCTCCGATTCTCGTTTGTCAGTCGCCATCTTAACACTCACTTCTTTCTTACTCATTTATAGTGTACTGGTACGTGCTTCACTGCGTATAAAGTAAACGTTTTAATTTTACTTTAAAACTCCCCATTAACAAAATGATCCGCCGTTTATTGAATTATTTGTTACGACAATTTTGGTTAATGAAAAACGGCTCGACAGATTTTGTCCAAACTTCACACAAACTATCTACAATAGTGTAAGTCCAAATAAAACCTAAATATTTTAGTTTGGATAGGTGGGCCCGTACTTGAGTTTTAAAATTACAAGGAAAAGTGGTATTGATTTTACATATAAATGGTATCAGTTAATTTCCGCGCGCTTTTAGTCATTATCTCTATATTCCAAATTGCCGCCCTACAACCCTGGAGTCTCTTCTTATGTTGCCTCCGTCCATGATGCAACAACTCTTTCACTATAAAAACTAACGCGGTATATATCTATGTTTTATTAAACTACGGGATGATTACTCGCGTATAAAGGTCGGCGGCCGAACAGTGTTCGGCGAACAGTCGGCCCGCGCTCGCCAAATCCCTGAAAAAGACCGCCAGATGCGGTTGAAACTATAGTCGGACAAACCGACCTTTATACGTGAGTAATCATCCCGTAGTTTAATAAAGCAACAACTCTTGTGCATTTCCCATAGACGGTTTCTGCACCTACGCCTCGCCTGGGGGGTACGTCCTAGTATTGTTCCTACCATACATACATAAGACCGTGTTGTAAAAAAATCTGGCTGTTTTTACGACTAGTCGCCTATCTGAGTCACCTTTAAAAATCAAACGATTTTTATCATAAACTCAAGCGATTTCATATCTTTATTTTATTACCCTTATATTAAAACATAAAACTACACGCTACGTATGGCTGATTATATTTTTGATATATTCTTTGATATTACGTAAATATAGATAGACTAGCTTACGCTCGCGGCTCCGCCCGCGTAGATGTCATGTCGATGTGCGTAAGACAACTGTTTGTTGTCTCGGGAACAGCTTGTTTATGTAAGATAAAATAAAAATATCCTATTATTTAATCTTCTAAATCATAATATAATTGTAAAGTTTCATAAAAATTTATTCGGTGGCTTCTGTTTAAAACAGTAACAAACCATGCATCAAATATTGGTACCTACGTACAACGACTACCTACTCCATGTTTATAATATTAATAATGAACTGGGCCAAAATATTTTAAAAAGGTGTAATTCGTTCTTTTTAATTTTAATAATAACTTTTTAACAACAAATAAACCAATATAAGAAGTAAACTAAAAAGCTAAAAATGATATTTTTTCTCTACAACATTTTGAAGTTGGTGCTAATCAAGCAAAATATATTAAATCAAGTATATGTCATGAACTGGCACCGACTTCAAAATGTTGTAGAGTAAAAATATTATATTTATTTTTTTTTAGATTGTTAATATTTTATACTTTTATATTAGAAAACATATTAAAGTAATGAAATTAAAACTTAAAATGTTCTGGTGACCATTTGGAGTCTTCATCATTTGTTCCACTTCATTAAATGCTACTTTTCGTGTCGAAATGACCGAGCTACTTTGAAAATAGCCGAAATCGCAATACGTGTGCCTACAATTTTTGACGAGTTCCCTTGATTTCTCCAGGATCCCATATTTAGATCCTAATTTCTTGATAAAATGACCATGTGGGGAACCTCATATGGTTCTATTGTCAGAAATATCAAATAAAAATAATGGTCAAAATCGGTTAGCAACATGTATTTCTAAACAGCAAAGACTTTAGTTAACTTCGACTGAAATGAATAAAGTTGGATAGACTATATTAACCTTATTATACAAAATATGACATACGTCTTCCATCAAATCTGTGAAAGTATATTTATGCAAAATTTGAAGTACATTACATCAAGGAATGTCCCATACAAACTTTTCCCTTCTTTTTCATACCCTTTGGCGTGAATTTTCAAAAAGTCTTTTCTTATCGGATGCCTACGTTTACAAAGAACACATCATCCAAGTTTCAGATTTTCACGATCAGCAGTTTATAAGCTGTGCATTGATCTGTCAGTCAGACAATCAGTCATTTATATTAGATAGCTTTTTCCCGCGGCTCCGACCGTGTGAATGTTGTTTTTCACTATATGTTCGAAAACTGTCGACCTTTAGGAACTGCAAATTTTTCGGTATAATAAGTACCTACCCTATGGTTTTACCCTATCTGGAATTTTAAAGTGGAACAAATAAACAAACAAAAACTCACGCATTTATATGGTATTGTAGGGTTATGTTGTGTTCTTGCGTAAACTAAATTATTACAAAATTTTATTAAAATAAATTCAGTATTTTTTTGCTTTTGCTTTTGCGTAAGATCGTAATAAACGTATTGATACCTACCAATTATATAAAATTCTTCCGTTACTGAGTGAGTGAGTGAATGACTGACAGGCAACGCACAGCCTAAACCACTGGACCTAGAGACTTGAAATTGCGCACACGTATACCTTGAGTATCCTAGAGGTGCACTAAGAAGAGATTTTTCAAAATTCCTACGGGATAGGGAATAAATGGGATTTATATTTTTGAATCTCGCTTAGCTCTATCTCCGTAACTGTAATTATTAGGGCTTTCAAATTTGTCACGCTAGTGTTATATATTATACAACATTACCAACGTTTTAGTACTATACTTAGAACGGAATATTCGTAGTAACGGAAAAAATTGGCTCTTCACTAAGTAAGACGATGTTGACATTCAAGTGATATTAGCTCGGGACTGTGGTCAATATAATTACGTAGACCACAACTGAAGAGATGCGAGTTTATGAAATCATAAATAACCGTTATCAGTACAATAAACGACACGTTCCATTTATTTCCCCGTGGTGTTGAAGCGCGGTCGTATCTTGTATTTCGCATTTCCATTACTGTTTACTCCGTTGCAAATGTGTCTGTTAATCGATATCTGCATTCAATTGTAATGCGTTCAAATCTTAACACGGCACAACATTCTGGTTACAAGTTCAGACGATGCAGATAATCGTCGATTGTGTAGAATAAAATTTATTACTATATTATACCTAAACATCGTACTGTTTATTTTCGATATTCGTCTTTATACTTTAAAAATATGTCTTTTGTAAATTGACTATACGATTTACATTTATTTTAGGTAAAACAAATGTATTGCACAAATGTATTGCATAAATGTACACATGTATACAAATTAAAACCACCCTGATCATATCAATGTGATATGAGGACTATAACAATGATATGAGGACAATAACACTACCGTGGATATTAACGTCATCCTACCTTAAACATACAAGTTACGGAAGTGTCTGACAATTGGTCGGACGGATGGACGCATACACGGATAAACGAACTAACAGACAGACACACAAGTATCAAGGATATAATATCAATATCTACGTCAACAACGTCAACGTGAGACAAAAAAAGTATACAATAATTATAGTAGTTGCCTACTGGTTTTTACATCTACATAATTAATTATACTAATATAAAGATTAACGTAATACAAAAAAAATGGTTAGATAAATTAGTAAAAAATATATTTGTTATTAGTAATTTTTGGTTACTGAAATTGTTGAAATTAGTTTGCATTCGAAAGTATGTTAGAGTAGATTGTCTACATAGTCGTACGTGGACGAAGCGCTGCAACTATTTTCATTATAGTAGGTGCCCATTTATTTGTTCTGTAAGCTACACAGAGCTTATTTTGAACATTGTGCGATATTTACTTTGATATACATTAAAAAGTTGAAAACCATTCAGATTTATTTACCTTTTAACTTTTGGGTACCCAAAACCTTTATTGATCTTATTAATACATATTTTTGGATGTAAATTATACAGACACAGTAATATTAATTGACGTATTTCTGTTTCACCAGGCCAGTTCAAACAATGATGCCAACATAAAACACTTAAACGAGTACCATTTAAGTGGGTTGCAGCGTTGGATATTAAAGTTCATTGAGTGCTACATCCACATAGAGCCAACATTCTATTTGCAACATGACTCTTACGCTAAACGCGGTAAGAGTTACATACTCGTACGCTCGTAGCGTGGGCACGGCAGCTTTAAGAGAAAAACTTTATTGGATTATAGCCTTTATTTATAGAGCAATAAGAGCTGTGGGTTTACTTGAAGTTGTTGTTGTACGTCGTATCGTATAACGCAGTCGGCGCGGAAGGCGCGTTAATGGGCCTTCAGCCGATACCTGTCAGATGACTGTCGCACTCCTTACAACGGATTTGAGTCACCGACACAGATTCTCACGAAAACTTTTAAATAAGGATACGTAAGAGACTTGTGTTTTACAAAGTTCAGTTGAAATAATATTGCTATATTTTATTTCAACTAAACTGAGCAAAATGATTTTGAGGCGTACATTTATATAATAATTTAAAAACAAAAAAAAATTGTGTAACGTTTTAAGACCTCACATTAACTTTGCAATTTAAATTGTAATTGTATATTGAACGCATTAATTATTCCAAAAATAATATGTTATAATTTATACCGTACCGTATGTTAAACCATGACAGCAGTAGTACAAACAAGATTGTGTAAAACACAATAATACACAACGTATAGACTATTCACTACGCACCGTAACTTAAAGACAACGCCTCTAATTGAAATTGTTTATCTGACAACCCCAACAAAAAATTTTGTTCGAGAAAGTTGCGAATCCTTTCCCAGATAACTCAGATAACATTACCGACTACCAAGATATTTAGATGCTGCGACCTTTTAAGCCTATATTTATAGTTTCATATTGCTGATTAGTTGCAATATGATCTCTATGAACCTTATGGTCATTGATTGGGACAAAATTTGTTTTGAAGTCGTCTGATATATTTCAAAGCTAAAAAAGACAAAGTCCGTTACTTTATAGTTTATACGTATGCCAAAAAAATGAAGACTATATAGTTTATTTACATAAAAAGTATAAAAGTATTACAACAATATTTTTGACTTTATTGAAACGTCACACCGCAGGCAAGATTAAATGTTATGAGGTTTCGTACTTTCATTAAAAAACTTCGCAAATATTTTTCTAGCAGCAAATAAAAAGAAAAATAAAAGAGAAATATAATTTTACATACAATATAATTTTGTGCATAAATTCGAAACATATCTCAAAGCAAAATTAAATCAGAGAATTAATGAAAAACATATTTGAGATACAAAAAAATGTCTAATAATATAGAAGTTTTTAGCAAGGGAAAGAAATGTTTCAGTTTTACTTTTCAGAGGAAAATTTCGTAACTGTTTAAGTGAGTAGGTATTTAAAGAATGTTAAAATCCAAATCAGAGATTCAAAAGCAAATCAGAGAATTTCATCGGATGGAGTAACTCTGGACAAATAAGCAAAAAGGCATTACCATCCCAACTTTTTAGTTAGATTTCCACGGTCTGCGCCCGTTTACAGTTCAATGGAATTTTCAATCCTATTCCGCTGCAAAGCTACGTTGTATAAAAATTTGCCATTGGCTAGTTTTAAAACATACATAGATTAAATAAAAACTTAGATATACAATACACGTTTTAATTGGTCTTCATTGCTCAAGTTCAAACCCTTCAGTTAATACAATTATATAACAGAAACTAATAAATTAGCTTTTAACACTTTTCATTTTATTTGTAAATATGTTATGTATACTTTATATTAATATCATGGACATTATTATATTTTATGAACATGCTATAAAAATAGCTAGTGGGCGTGAATCTTTTAATACCATTAATAATAATTTGTATTTGATAATATATTTTTTAGATTGACTACTTCAGAGTTTTATTGTTTGTTAATTAAATGACCGAAGTCTAGCTTGGGTGTTTTAGTAGGGGAAACGTGTAAACAATAACACATACTAAGACTTTATACCGGGAAAGCCAAAAGGTTGTAGAGAAAAGTTCACGACAGTCAATATTTACCATTTTATGTTAGGACAGAGTTTAAGGCAAACAGTAAAAACCATAGCAGTCGTTACAAATATTATAAGATGTGTATTAAAAAAAAATAAAAACAAATGTACCTACTATTACTTAGAGCAAATATACCTACATATATTATATTTACTTCTACTGTATGACCAAAGTCTAATTCCTATTTAAGCATAATACCCTTAAATAATACAATAAAATATATATCGTTGTGCGTAAAGTATGAGCGGGTCATTAGTAAAGTATTATAGCCAGTACATTATTTGTATAAATTTCAAAACTACTACTTGTCTTCGCATTAATAATTCGAACAGTACATGCAGCCACATTTCGTATTCAAACAGCAATTCTAGTCCCAAAATACAAGTTGGTATCGCTCGGGGGCTCATCATCTTATTCGCGGGGCGGTTAGAACTCGCAAACTTACTGGAACTTCTCCAGCGACTGTTTGCTTTTTGGTAATATCCGACTTGACCTTACTTGGCGAATTGTAAGGTCATAGCGTACCTATTTGTTTATCTTATTTGTATTGAAAGTTTAGATATTTGCATTCTGCTAGTGGTTATTGCAATAATTAGAAGGGTCCGTATTCTCTATGTCACGATATGTAACGTGCCCAAAACGGCACGTCAAACAATCTTAAAATGGCACGTTACGTCTTCTTAAAACGGTATTTTGTAAGCACACGTCTTGAAAACGTAAGGAATAGCATAGATTATGATATTCTTGTCTTTTTGGAGATGGCACGATCCGTTTCTATTAACAATCTCAATGTCAAAAAAGGTTACCGGTTTATTTTTTATTAATTTCTTAATTACTTATTTGACAGCATGGAACGCGCCAATAACGTGTCATTTCAATTTCACAATGACATAGAGAATACGGTTTTAAGACGTTAACGTGTTTTAACATAGAAATACGTTTTGATTTGGTATAAAGAATAAGGGCCCAGTTGAGCTTATACTTTATTAAAGTACTAGCTGTTACCCGTGGCTTCGCTCGTGTTTATTAAGGCTTATCTATGAAATAAGTCGAATGCAAAAAATTGAACATGTTGGGCAACGCACATGTAGTGTGCAACAGTGGCCCATCATGAAATGTGTTACACCCACGTAGTTTCCATTCCTATTGGATTATCAAGATAACTATGTACTACCCCACGACGGGCAGCGCGCAACACAAAAGTCATTGCATAACATACCTACTTATATTGAAATCATTCTTTCACTCGCGTTAGCAAAACTTTCACACAATTAAAAAATGTATAAGAATTGTCTATGAATATTCTCTATCATTACTCATAATTTTTTTTAACAAATGTGCGTACCTACTACATACGACCGTCGGACATTGAGGGGGAGGTGTAAGAAGGAGCAGGGTGCGTGTACAAACACTAAATAAATTCTAAAGTATTAGCTTTTAAAGTGACGATACTTCCATACGACGTTTCACCTGTTTCAGCATATTAAGATGCTGTTTTCGAAAAAAAAAGTAGCCTTATATCCTTTCGCAGACTGTGTAGTGTCTCTGTACTAAGTTTATTCAAATCGGATCAGTAGTTTCGGCGTGAAAGCGAGACATACAGACAGACAGACAGACAGATTTATACTTTCGCATTTATAATATTAGTATGGATTGTACAGTACACTAATGTTTATTCATCGTCGTTTCAGTTTTTTTGAAAATGAAACATTAAACGTATCTTGCGTATATCTAAGAATTTCAATCTTTTGGGTGATTTTGTTACGGAAAATATCTAAGAGCTTGTTGACATGTGAAAAAGTTCGTAATACGGACGGAGTTTATAGCTAATTTTGTTTTCTTTCGATGGATCAGATGTCCATTATTTCCAACAACCTAACCACACAATTTTTGCGACCAAGTAATTCGGTCCCAGCTCATTCCTGGCATTTTACTGGCCGGAATAAAACATTTCATCAAAGATACATTTCAGATGGAAAGAACTTTGAGTTTCGTAGTAACTAAAATACTTTTTTGCTTTTTTTGTTGCGTTAAAAATGTTTAATTCAAAAACTTAAAGTGAATAATAAATGTTGAGACATGAACTATTTGGAGTACAATTCCAATTATGTAGCTAGATCTAATAAGTAGCATAATTCCAGATCCTGTATTCGGAATTAGGTCGGGTAATGTATCAAGTCCATTAATGTATCCTCAGTTGACGCTTTGTTCCTAAATGTCGTTGAATTGAATTGTATATTGTCTCTTCCAGCCCGATACGAGTGCGCAGCTCCGGGCTCACTCGGTCACGTTCCGAAGTGCGGAGCGATGTACCGCGCAACCGCCACTCCACGATAAAAAGAACCCCGCAATTCTGAATTTGAATAATATATAGCAACTCTTTAATTCCTTACAGGAGCTACGGAGTAAGGTGCGTTGTATGCTTTAAATGGATCCGAACAAAACACTCCGTTGTGGTAATGTCTCTTTCTATGAAATGTTCTGTGGAATTAATTCTTTATTTTATCGGGTTTGGTTTTACATATTGTAGGAATATTAAATTAAATGCTTATTTTGTTTTTAGTATATAATTAAAGAAAGTCTATTAATGAAAAGATTTCGTTATAAGGGTATTGCATATGCTTAACTAGTAAATTAGAAATCTTTTGAAAGCAGAGTTACTATATTACCTAGGTTTTTAATATATTTTTGTAGTGTTGCCTAATAATGTCTATGTCGCAGTCATCTTGTTAAATCCGCTATTCAATTGAATCACTAGCGCGCTCATTGAATGACGACATTCAATTGAATCACTAGGCCGAACGTTGATTAAACAAACGTCACTCAACGTCCAACTAGTT
>DVVJ01001548.1:0-11145 GCA_018234505.1 Junonia neildi neildi
GCGGCGCGTCCAGCGAGGCGGCGGGCTGCAGGAACCACTCGGAGCGCGTCCGCATGCGCGCGCGCTGCCGCTCGTGCACCTACACCGCCCCAGCGTTACCGACCGACCGAGGCCCGAGAGGATCCAGGGGGGCAATTCGCGGGTAACGATGGCATTATAGACCACATACACATGTAATATTTAACTATTTTTTTTTCGAAACGGAATCGCACCGGTACTGTGATAACGTCGTGGAGTGTAGATACGGAGGGCCGTTTCGTGTGATTTGGTCGTAGTTTTCATGGAAATGAGTTGAATGGATGGCGACACTGTAGCTAGAGGATTTTGCCTGAAACTTAAAATTGACAGTTGTTGATGTTTAGGTATGCCATGGAAAAGCAACCAATAAAGTCAATGTCAATTTTCAATTATTGACTTGTAAATATTATACTTGATAAAAATATTGAAGTTGTATTGACACACGGTCAAACAGTAGCGCATCTCCTCATTATCTAGCTTAGTGCCATCTTATTGAACACATTTCAAAGAGACCTTTAATTCAGAGACGGTTTTCCTAACGTCTACACTCCATAAACTCTGTGTTACGCTTGCGGAAGGGTTCGGGCGTTTCCGTTTCGGCTGTTCGTTGTATTTGATGGGTCATTTCATGTGCTGTTTGATTTCAATGTCGGCTTCTGTTTTGTAAATATTGTGATTTCTTTACGTTTTGTTAGTTTGTCACATCCGGCTCATTGTTTTATAATTTCAAGTCTTCTTGAATTTTCATATTTAGTGTAGAACGTTTCATTGATATACAGAGTGTTCGATTTTTAACACGGCTTTTCAAATCGACGGTTCCATAAGGCATCAAACTAACACATCACATAAAGATATGTCCAAAACTATTTTAAACTCTTGAAATAATTAAATTGCTGAGCGTCACTGCTTGCGAGCTTGGCCCCGCACTATGCATGGCGCGCGACTCACAAGTCAAACACTCAGATTATTCGTGCAGGGTAAGAAATAAAAATAAATAAGACAACAGATGCAAAGTATCACTATGAGACGCAAAAACAGTGGCGCTTAAATATTTAAATGTTTGAAAATATAAAAACATATTTTTGGATAATTTTTTTACTATTTTTTATGTGATGTGTTAGCGTTATAGAAACCTCCACTTGAATATTCGCAGTTACAAACCGAACACCTTTTTTTTCTAAGTAGGCGATATGTTGTAGAGTACCTAATTGAATTTGATATGAGCCGAAAAGGAAATGCCTACGCAGCTTCCATAACACAGTAATCGGGCGAAAGGGGTCGCTTTTCTTTCTTCAGCTTACGCATGAAATGTTATTTAATTTTGTCTGCATGTTTGCACGTTTGGAGTCTCCGACTTGTATATTCATTGTATCTTTCTTTTCACTTCACGTATGTGCATCTCTTATTATTTTATTTGTATATTATTAGGGATTGTTAAAAAATCGGTAGGGAAGAACGCGGAAGGTAAAGAAGTGGTGTAGCCAATTAGTTAAATATTTATTTTTAGTTTCTTTATCGGCATATACTGTCATGATGTCGACGCCTCTCTTTCTCTATACTTCACACTTCGAAAAACATTCTTCATATTCACACTGTTTATTCTTTTTTTTCAATTGAGCTTGGTTTTTGTTGTATCGTTTAGACTAGTAAAAACATGGTAGGTGGCATGGAGATAAAAATATTTTTTAGACTTTAGAGCCATTATAATAATACTTTACTTTTTACGTAACCGAGGAATATGAGTTTTTTTTATTATTATTAAATATTATTTTTATTTTGGGATATCTTCCACTTACATACGATCAGCATAAAACTATGGGAATTATAAATAGTAAAATATGGGATTTTCATTCACGTTACGATATAAATGCATTTCCATCAATATTTATTTCGTTTTTTAAAATATCCATTAAAATATTTTAAAAATATAATTACAATAAAAAACATTGAAAAATAATAACTTAGTTGTAATTATACTAAGTATAAGTTATTAATGTATTCCTTGCAATTTTGAAATCTGCTTGATATAAAAAAGAATGTCATTGTTTTTGGCATGAGTTTACTATATTGTCTATGGTTTTATGTGTATGTTTTGATTGGCACGATTGTTGTTTTTAATGTGAACTCCCACACGTTCCACTTACGTATCATACAGACATCCACAGAATGTAATCAAAGTTTGATGATTTGTAATAATTAGCAACACCATTCCCTCAATTATGTTTACTAACGTTAACAATATGAAATATAAAAACGGTAGATTGACATGATAGATAGACACATATGAAAGATAAAAAGTATCTTATGTCCTTCTCCGGGGTCTAATCTACCTGTGTACCAAATTATATCCAGATCGGTTTTATTTTTTTGGCGTGACTCGTAGTTTAGACAGACAGACAGAGCTACTTTCGGATTTATAAAATTAGTTTAAATCTTATTTATAAAGATATAATCAAATAAAGTAAACGTCCCAGTCCGGATGTCCGTATGGTACGCATACCGAGTACGTACTGACCGCACGTGTGGCGCAGGCGGGTCGCGGCGTCGCTCGCGGCGCGCGCGCGTGTGCCGCGCCCTCACGCACTCCGACACTGAGGTCCCGCTCGCTCTCCAGCCTCGCCACGTGACCGCCTGACGCGCCGACGTGACGCACCGCACGAATCCAGATACACATTCTGCCCGAAAAAAAAAATGTTCGAAATTCAATTCGTCAAAATTTTCCCTTTACCAATTTATTTGTGAAATTGAATTTTGTTTTGGATTTTTGGATTAATTACTTAAATTAGTACCCACCTGCCTCCCTCCCTCTAGTAAAAGCCTGGATCTGACAGCACACTCAACACGCTACTAATACCACGTCTGTGTTAAGCTGAACTTACACTTACGAATGTACCGACGATACATGATTCGAATGTAAAATAAATTTCGTAAGTGTAGTTTCAGCTATATATGCTATGTGTTAGGGGCAATGTTGTGATGTCGTCGAAAGTTGTCATGTGTCCAGTTACATCACAGAAGTCACCACATTTCATGGTTTGTGGCATTGTCTCTTTGTGAACCTCTAATGAATACTTTTAACGCACACGATCGACTGCTATTTTTATACTACTTTCTGATTGATATAAAATTTTATAGAAAAAGTCTAATTCAAAAATAGCAGATTATAAATTCTAAAATAAATTTTTGAATCTTAACCCACGACTCGATATTTCCAACTGAATGTCTGTGATCATAGCACGCCGACATCTCCTTGGAACATGTTATCCATAATAATTTACCAAAAAATATTTATGTTGGCATGAATTGAAAGTAAAAGCTATTTCTCAATATTATTCGTCACGCAAATTTCCGACTACTATAAATAATTTCATCTTTAAATACATATTTACATTTTAATCATATAATACCTCAATGTAATTTCAAAGTAATACGATTTCAATTATCTACTATGTACAATTAATATTAAAATGAGCTTACATTTCTGAATTTAACAAAACATACATATTGCATATGAACAACTTTCTAAGAAATTTTGTAACAAATTTTCCAAATACGCCACAAGTTACTAACTAGCAACGAATGTAAAAGAAGACAAGAAAAACAATTTAATATATATATTTTGTAAATAATCTAAGTGTTCTCTGTAAAGAAAGAGTTAGCGTAGTCTCAGTAATAACAAATATCTTCTACAAATATATATCTATATTTCATAGGGTAGATCTAATTATGTAAGTTCTGAAACTTTTATAAAATATTTGTCAGGTTGTCGATAAACTTAAAAGAAGGATTTTCAAAATTTTTACTTAAAATTTAATTAAACATCTGTAAACTGCATTTCATTATTATCAGATTATAGTAAACTTGTTAATATTTTTGTTCCCTTTTTATATCAGTACTTGATTGACTAAACGCCGTAAGCGATGAAAGTTTGAATGTGTGGCTCTTTCATCTAAAATATTTCGTCGTTAATCTTTTAAACATTCCTGTAAATATAATTAGATTATTGTTATCGAAAGTTACACTGCACATAAATTGTGCGATATTTTATTTTTATGAACAACACTACTGCATTTTTCTCTACCTCGTATGAATATTTTTTGTTTTGCTCATCTTGTCATCAAATATTCCATATTGCCAAAATTTCTTAACAATATTATGACTTAAATAAAATATTTTTTAATCTATGACTTTGACACTATAGAAGCAGTATTTTTTGTAACACAACTGTTTAGTAAATAATTGTAGACTTTAAAATTCTAAAAATATCTGTTGAATTTTCCGGAACATATAATATAGAGACATGTTTTGGAATTATTATTGGATACTAAAATAATTATTTTAATATATTAGATTTTTCTTAATTGCTAATTCGATTAAAAAGAACATGTGACGAAAAAGACTGACAATTTATATTTATTCTTCAACTCTCTACAAATTCAACTACATTTTTAGAATATTAAAATATGATTTTAGATTCAAGGATTTGAGATTTGTTGTCTATTATATGTAGTACAAATGAACTCGGTGTTATGTCTGTAAATCTATTGTAACGGAGCGCAACGCTTCTAATATAAATTATAGGGTGCTAGTTGATTGTGAAATCTCTTATAATTAAATTAGTATTAATTTCGATTTAATTAATATTGATGCATTTTCTGATGTATTGAAATATTTTAATACGTCAGTTGTATGTTACGTTTTTGATAAACTTTTAATATAAAACTTTGTACAGCCTGTTTTACCGCTTCGTAATACAGTTTTAGGTAATAGTAATAAACTTGAATAAAAAACTTTCGGTTTCAATTTGATTTATGACAAGTGTAAAAACACTTTAAATTAATTTGGAAAGACCTACTATCATAGTTCAGCAGTTGTGTTGATTTTATTTAATTTTATCAATTTCTAAACTAGCTAGAGTTAATACAGAGGAGTGCTAAAACAGGCTCTAAGTCATTCATATTAATATTTATTTATCACTCACGACACCCACACTGAGCACGTGTTAAGCACGGATATAGTTTTAGGATAATAGTTAAATTTTAATGTATATTTTGCGTATGCTGGCCCAGTTTATTTGAATGCAAGCAGCAACGTGCGAATAATGCAATTTTTTTTGTACGATTTTTGATCAAGTATTTAATCGTTAGCAGTTGCTTAACTGTTAGTGATCAATATAAGTATACGATTGAAAATCGTACAAACACAAGTTATTTTAATGTAAAAGAAATGGTATGTTTTGATGCTTTAGTTTAGTTCGCTAATAGTCATGCGAAAGGCAGCTCAATATATTTATGAATTCCTAGTGGTTGTGGTGTAGCAGCTACGCGTAAGGCTTTCTGTGGCCATATTTAAGGTACCTAATCATTCTAATAGCATTTTATACATTAAAGTATTATTGGGGAATGAGGTCGTAAAGCTTGGACGACCTGTTCACTAGTGTATCTGTAAAGTAATATTTGATAGATGGTAAAACTTCTCTTGGATTTTCATCGTCCAAGCTCCTGTGTTCATTGACTAGATATAGGATATAATAGTTTTATTTTTTATTATTAATATTAATTAACGTATAGAATAATTAGTCTATAGATGCGGAAAATTTGGTGCTATTGTCATTTATAAAGAGGATAAAAAAATCCACAATAATGATATCGTGGCAATAGCAACAAATGTTATACGTTAATCACATTATTACTATCTTTAATCAAATGCGTCCTATTCTTTTTCAAATCACACTTTTGATTGTTAACTTTAATAAATTATAGTATAGAAAATTTTGTACTATTGTAAGTTTTAGTGATTCGTTAGGTACATTTGATTTTGTATAAGACTGTTCTCATTGAATTTGTATTTTATTTTAGTGAACACTCGAATATGTTTAATACCTAATCATTCCACCGACTAAGTATTGATCAAAACGTTTGCTTTGAGTATTACTGTCGTAAAGTGTTAAGTTAGCGTAGATCTCGGAGCTTTAACGCCGTCACGAACAATGTTAATTTTAGTTTTTCATTAGAGTGAATTTTTGTTTTGTTAAAAGTTAATCGAACTGACATGTTATTTTATTTGTAATTTTGAATTATTTCGTTAGTGCAATGGACGATAAGTGAAGATGTTAAAGAAATTGAATGTCCATTTTCTTTTAAAATTGTACATGAATAGTATATTATATAGTTTTAAATTATTTTAGAGTATTTGTACTATGGTATTCGCTTATGTGCATTAAGTTTTTTATAGATTGTCACATTATATTTGCACATTTTTCTATACAAATTATAAAGAGTAACACGAAAATAAAAATATATGAATACATTTTGTGTTTAATTTTTTTCCTTTTCACAAAATATACTCGTTTTTAATTTTTAAGGACTTAACTTGATTTGAATATGTTTTACGGAATTATTATATTTAAAATAAAACTCACTATTGAATAAAATATACCTATATTATTACATTGCTTACATAACAATTGCGGAGACAACATTTTCAAAATATAATTAACATGTGTAAATAAATATACATCCGGTATAACATTTAAAAAAATTATGATTACATGTATAAGTAAATTATATTCACAAAATATCTTTAACTTTTCTCCCCTTAACGTAAACTTGCACGATGTTCCTGTCGTCGCCTAAATACACGAATCTTTGTACTAATTCCGATATAGCTTCGTCTTCCTGTGCCACAGAGTATTCATACTCATCAATGGGACTGCCTTTTGAATACAAATCTATAACTAACGCGTCAAAGTCCTTTCCTTCGTCGAAACTTCCGATTTTGTCATTTAAGTATAGAGCTGAAAAAAGAAGATGAATTATTGTAGATAAATGTTTACTGGACTACGTTTTGAATAATTGGATTTATCTAAACAAAAATAACTTATAATCGAGTTGATTTTATTGGGGTTTAAATTTAAGTTTCATTTAAATCGTGGTGTAATCTTAATTATATAAAGAAATATAGTCGTAAGTTTCATAAAAAAAATACTATTTACTGTAATGGATTATAGACCTTTTATGTCAGGGTTTCAGATTAAAATAAAAAAAGAAAATAAATGGCTTAACTAAAAAGTTTTCTTGGGCTATTCTATCGACCATAAACAGGCCTCTAGTACTAGTGAATTATGTGTTAAACACGTACCAGTGGCTCCACCTAGCGTGGCCAGATATAATGCTTCCTTCCAGTTCAACGCGGACTCCTTGCCGCCCATGAGATTGAGATGTTCTGAGACATCCATTGCACGTCGCAACGCGTCTAAAATACTCGCATTGTCACCGCCCGATACGTCTGAAAGAAATAAAAATGTTATAACTATTTGTGTGATATTTTTGGTTCTATTATTCATGGACTTTGTATCATAACCAGTAAAATTAGACAAAATAGTCTAATTTTACTGGTTATCTTAATTATATTCCTATCAAAAACATGTTAAGTATAAATTGACCCGTCCTTATAGTATGCTTTATATTTTTTGTTACTATGACGACACAAAGGATTAAGTTAGAAGTATGTATGCAAAATTGTACGAATGTGTAAAATTGCTCCATAGTTGAGTTACAATTTTCTAATCTTTAAAGTTATTAAATACAATGTTGCTTAAGTCTTATGTCCTCAAGTAGGTATCACACATGATTATAATAATTCCCATTCCAGGGTTAAGTCAAAATCTCTTCTTTTTCAATAAAATCTTGAAGCCATAAATCATTACGACCATCCTTACCAAGGTTCTAATAAACCTTTTCACGCCTAATTAGTTCATTTTCCTCAATAAGATGAATCAAAATACTGTATATAATATGGTATCCCAAGCATGCTTGGTATGTCACCTTGAAAAGTGTACTAGATTTATACATATTAAAGTATTTTTTTATTCTATAAAAAACAGGCTTTTATACATGTTAACTTCATTTATAAATTCCAGTCTATTATTTAATCCTCCATATGAATATTGCTAGTGAGACTGACTTGTTAGGTTTATTAATCTTAATTTTATCTTAATAATTCATCTCCGTGATCTGTATCTATTAATCGTCGCGAGTTTCCTGCTCATAGCAAATATATAGACAAATAGGGATATTAGTTGTGGTCTGAGCATATATGCATGTAATAGTCATGTTATATTTTAAGTTAATAACACTTACCAGTTCCAAGTCCAACTTTAACGCCATTTTCAAGTAGTTTTCTCACGGGGCAGAGTCCAGACCTGAGCCTCGTATTAGAAGCTGGGCAATGAGCCACTGAGGCGCCCTTACGAGCGAACAACGACATCTCAGTTTCGGTCAGGTACACCCCGTGAGCCATTATACACTGGTGGCAAGAAATTAACATTAAAAAAGAACATGCCCATACCATGTAACCTTTTTTTTTTCTCAATTTTTCGAGTCTTCTTCTCCACGTCCCAATATATTCAGTATATTTAATTGTTACGTAGAAATTGACTAATAAGGCTTTTAGTGATATTTCTTGTTCTGGGCCTTAGTTGTCGACAACTACATTACAAACATTGAAGTCCCCCACTTCCCCTCGTGATAAGTATTTTAAAGATCAGGTTTTCTGCAGTAAAGTTTGTAACAGCTGCATCTGTGGAATTAGTTGTCTATCGTGGTCTGGGTGTTGTGTTATATATATCTGAACTCAACGCAAACTTTCTGAACACAAGATTTAATGATTTTTATTGGGCATACTTAATTGTTGCTATTTCTAACAGTAAATAAAGACACGCAATATTTCCTCCAAATTAAGAAAGTTTATTTTATTACATTAAATAATTAGTTATTGAAAGATTATTGGTATATGAAAAATTAAATATTACCTTATTATCGAAGATGCCGCAGCGGTCGTAAACATCAGCATAACTCGAACAGTCTGGATTACTGCTGAGCACAAACTCTATTTCCTTTTGATTTTCTGATATGTGACTCTGAAATGAGTTAATACAATATCCGCGTGATTATCATGTGCTTTGTGAATAGAAACTATATTGTAAAATGTCCGACTGCCATGTTTGTTATTAAAACATAATTACTACAATATGTTATACTGTATTAAGTTTACTATTTGTTTATATTTTAGAACACTAATCCCGAAACCCGACCCGAATTAGAATACCCGACCAAAAAAAAGGGGTGTTATAAGTTTGACGGCTATGTTTGTCTGTGTGTCTGTCTGTGGCATCGTAGCAGCTAAACTGGTGGACCGATTTTAATCTAGTTTTTTAGTATTTTTACAATATGGGTATCAAATGACAGGGCTTGTTGAGAATAGAGCGCGACGATGCTTGTATACCAAAATATTAGTTATTAAATGATTTACTTAATAAGTTTATTGATGCTCATTAACAAAACTTAAATTTTTTTTAGTAATTGTATTTTTATAATTTCTTCACTGGTACCAAATGTTTTTTTTTTAGTTTTTTTTTTTTAACTTTATACCTATTTCCTATTATAATGATGGAAAAAAAAAATTAAACACCCTCTATTTAATTTTAATAAATTACATAAATTTTTACCTGTATGAGACAAGAGTTTTCTTTAGCTATAACTGATAATTGCTTCATTAGCTCATTATCACAGCTTATGGCAAACCTCGGAGTGATTACTGGTTCAACCAAATCATTCTGTAATAGATTACTGTTTTTTATTGTTGGTAAACTTTATTTAATATTAGATGATATACAATGCACACATTACATACATACTATTTCATATGACATAGTCTATTTTTAACCCCCGACCAAATAAGAGGGGTGTTATAAGTTTGACCACTTTATATGTCTGCATGTCTTTCTGTGGCACCGTAGCACCTAAACGGGTGAACCAATTTGGATCCAGTTTTTTTTATTTGAAAGAGGCTATACTAGCGGTGGTTCTTAGATATGTTATATGAATATCAGTCCAGTTGTTTCGAGATTATCTTGAAATATGTGAATGTAGTTTTTTCGGGTGGATTTTTGCTACTCAATTTTGAGACATATCTTCAACCGATTGAGCTGAAATTTTGCATACATATTTAGTTTGGATAACAATGACAAAATGCGTGATGTCATCCTTAATTCAATATGGCGGACCATCCAACCTAGTAGAATAGTTTTTTTAATGCATTTCTACAATATGGGTATCAAATGAAAGGGGTTATTAAGAGTAACTTGAAAAGTAATTTGACGTCTTTCTAAATCTAAGTTGGCGGACTATCCCTGATGGCAGGATAGTTATTTTTTGCATTTCTGCAATATGGGTATCAAATGACAGAGCTTATTGAGAGTAACTCGAAAAATTATGTATATACATGCGCATGTGTGTGTCTCTGTATGTGTATTATTAGATATAATATTATAAAAAAATACCTCCCAAAAGTTTTAGGTCCTCATATCGTATTGAATATGATGTCGGTTGTAAATTAAATTTTTCAAATTTACACTTGTTTATATATGTGTACAATTAACTCATTCTATAAAGTATTCAATAGTAATACATATTTATAATGAGAGAATAACAATTACACCTAAAGATGTAAAATAACTGGTTAACCTTAGTCAAGTATTTATTTATACCTAAGTGTAGTAATTGCGATAAAATTATCAATAATTATGCAGAGTTAATGGCATTTATCAATATATTTCATACCTTGTACTCTATCACTTTGTCAACAAATGTTTTAACTTGCTTCAACTCTGTTTCAGTGTTATTGTAGTATCCTGCATCATTTTTCACATTCATGCTAACTTTGCCCACTAATGCCCTCTGGCTGTGTTTCACAACACTCTTTACAAGTTCTAATGTGCCTTCTAAATGGAGAGATCCAAAGTAGCATGCTGTTGTTGTACCATTGTTGAGTAATCTTCTCTACAAACATTTATGTAATAATTATAAAGATATAAGGTATTGGAGAACACAAAAGACTGTAACTTAACTAACTTTAACTTTGTTTGTTTTTCCATTGTTAGTATTGTTAATGAAAAAAGTGTAAAACTTTGATCATGATTATGGAGTATCCAGAATGCATTCATGCATTTTTAACCAACTTCAAAAAGGAGGAGGTTATCAATTCGGCTGGTATTTTTTTTTTTTATGTATGTACACCGATTACTCGGAGACGGCTGGGCCGATTTTGACAATTCTTTTTTTGTTT
>DVVJ01001549.1:0-11142 GCA_018234505.1 Junonia neildi neildi
ATAAGAGTATACATATAGTATACTCTTGCCGAAAAACAGCGTTCTAGTTTTAAAGGATCTTACACTTTACACTGTTTCTTAGTAATGTTTTATAAGCTAAAGCCTTCCTCGATAAATGGTCTATTCAACAAAAAATATTTTTTCCATTCGAATTAATAGTTCCTGACATTAGCGCGTTCAAACTAACAAACTCTTCAGCTTTATAATTTTTTACATACTTTAGTATAAATTTATCCAGCATTAATAGACGGGCAAAATAAAAAGTAATCTGATAGACTGGTTATTTCTTATAGCAAGGTTATATTATAAAATAATACCATCGAAACTATCCACAAACATTTGCAATATAACCGTATCAAGGCAAAACTAGCTAGCTTTATTTGTAAAATTGACTTTGAAATTGATATCGAAAGGAGAAGTTTGGCACTCGCATCGAATGCCAAAGACCAAACTATTGGACTTAGAAATGTCTAATCTCAAAGGAACTTCCTGAAAGTTAAAAGGGGAAATACATGGCCGAACGTAATAATAATGAAAAGAATGCAATCTCGTTTAAAACTCTCTTCTTTCACTATCCCTTTAAGATTTATTTACGAATTCTACTTTGCCGTGTAAATAGGGATAGCGAATTACTTTTGTGAGATATACCGACATAGATATGTTTTTACCTAGTGTGTCTCTCAAACCGTTATAAGGTAATATGTTCAATTTGTTCTGTTAACAATATTATTCACTATGACTATATTATATTCTAGCAAAACCAACAGACATTATCCCGTCCAGTACCAGGGCTAACTACGGGGAACAATTAATGTTCTCTTCCTGTAAGAACCATTCTCGTACCTTAAGGCGCATTCTAAAACAAGAATTATCGAAATCGGTTCAGCCGTTTTTAAGTTATGCACAAGTCATTCGATTGATTCTTTATATATAGATATTTTATGTTATAATGTATTTTCTGTTTCAACTTCTAAGCTGTGTTTGTAGGAGTTTTAGTGAATAGGCCTCTCGCATGACCGCATCTCCTTCCCCAAGGAGTCGAGTATGTATCCGGGTTTTATTTACCTTTACGTTAATAAAAAATGATAAAAAAGAAGGTAAGGAACGGAAAAATATTATCCTTACTTAATATACGTATTGCCTGACTCTGTTGTACGGTTCGGTTGTTATAATATAAATTAACTTTATCGCTCATAAATGTACGAATATACGAATTTTAACGACATTGTGACATTCTATCTTTATTGTACCTACTGTGTTCCAGACGGAGGTATTATCATATTTCAAACAAGCATTCTCCCTTCATACGAGTTGACAAAACACATGCGAATTGTTCGCAGATATTACCTCAAATACACATTCAGATATATTAAACTTTCTCCCGATGAAATATTTGTTTGCGGGAGTTGTGGAGTTCCTTATTTATGCGGAAAAAAACATTTCGTGTCGCAAACAGTCGATTGGATCAGTTTCCAATTGGACAAGTTTTAATGTAGAGTAGATTAATTTGAACAGTGAGAAAACAAAGAAAAATAGGCAGAAAAATAACAAAATTTTGTAAGGATTTGAATAAAATATACTATCTACCTAAGGTTACATTTTTTAGCATGGGCGCCCGTCATTTAGTAGCTATTTTACGACATCATGCAAACATTAGGAACAATATGGAAGGTTTTGCTAACAGAATTTTTGATACCGTATAGTTAAGAAGTTTATCCTACGTCCGCCATATTACATATTTAGCACGGCTGGACTTAGGTTACGATATTTTTTTAACAACCATTTTTATATATACTTTAAAAGGCTTATCTAAAACGATTACAAATTTACTCGTTTATACTAATATTATAAAGAAGGTTTTGTTTTTTTTTTTTTATAACGTAGGTATAAGCCTATATGATTTGAAAAACTAGTTCAGCATTATTCCGTGTCTTACGAAAAGACCACGCTATTTACCAGTAAAAAAGCAAAACTGTTACCATTAGCGGCAGTGAAACGGCAATGGCAGCTGGTATAAAAATAAAAACTTCAAACATTTTAATTTCAGAAACTCTATAACACTAACGTTTATACTTTCTTTTGCAGTCTAATGGCCGAGGAGACGTCTGAGCTGATAAGCGTAGCAGCAGCGAAGTCACCAGTTTCTTTTTATCAGTGGAGAGATCGTCAGCACCGATGAAGCTTGTCAACCATGAGTGCTTGGTGCTATATCGTGATCATGATGTGCACCATCAACAATGGCGTCCTCTTGCCCGCACCAATGAGCGCTGAAGTCAAAGAAACATATGGTACATTTAATACATATTATGTATGAATATGAAAATATATAAACGTACACGTACAATTCAATGGGCGTTCCATCGAATTGGTTAAGGTATTTTATTCGCTATGAAATGAATCATGATTCTAGAAATAACCCATTAATGCTTTTTAAACGGTTTTATTTAGCTCACCCCGTTTGTTTTTTAATATGATTAACAACTACTTACATTTTTTATCAAAATATAAAAAATAACATTTTATAAAATTCGCGTGATTTGAATAATACATTAAAAACCCTTTATAAAAATCCGGTATTGACGCGGTATTAGAGCTAAGTTCAATACTGAATAATACGTCGTAATCGACTTCACCGACAAATAAATCGAGAAGGATTTGGGTGCCAAGTTTTGTGTTCGCTTGGAATGAAATTCAAGCTCAGAATTCGACGCAGCCATTTTTGCACACAGGCTGTATCATATTTGTAAGCACTTCCTGTTTTTTTCCTTATACTGAACTCATATACTATGAGGTTCCAACTGGTCTATTCTTTAAGTTATAAATGTCAAAATATGCATTGGTTTATTGGTAAAATCATTTAATGTTATAGTATCTACAATTGTACATGTAATTGTACTTAAATCACATTAATAAGCTGATGGAATAATTATATAATCACGCATAGATTTATTTAAAGGCAAATGTTCACTTTATAGTACAAGAAGCTTCTAAAGGGATTTCGTTAAAAGATTTACTCCATAATTAATGTTTACATAACGTCTTTGATGTTTCAATCACATACTGGTATTCAAAATATCAGTCATTCACTAAAGTTATTTTAGAAATGGGTTTATTCGTAATTCTTTGAGAGTCGAAATGTTCAGATACCCAAATCTTAGGAGCTTTTCCTTTATGTAACGATATATTTTCGCAGGTAAAAATTGAGTATTAAGTAAAGATATACCGTGAGACTATTATATTGTGGCGCTTACCGTACGTTTAAACTTATCTGAAATCTATAAGGTCAAGATAATTGTATTTCCATATAATTTATTGTACCGAACTAAATCTTAGAAATTATCGTAATAATAATAAATAATTTAGATATCGATAGCGTAAAGATCATTGGAAAAGAATAATGGATCGCACCACACATTTCAGTACTCCGCTATTGGCCTTGTGCCAGATGTAGTCGGCGGGGACTGTCAGATCGTTCGTAGCCAATTGCATGATATGTTATAAATTTCGGTACAAACTACGTCAATCTTTGCTTTGACGTTCGCTTAGCCATATATGGGTAAATTTTTACTGTCTATAGTAACATTGGTCACACTAAATTTAGTGTATGCTAATGTTGTTCCCAACGTTCAATAAAGATTGCTAAATTTATATCAACGGTCTTATAAAAATTTGGGATATATCGTTGAATAAAATAAACGTTTCAAGTTGTTTGTCAAGTAATAATGCTATGGCTCGAGTGAACATCAAGAGTAAGGTTTGAAGACCGCTTTGATGTTATTCTTTCTGGTAATTGCGGGTCAAACCTTTTCAAACAATCGCAACTTTTCGTTTTACGACTTGTTTATTTACTTTTATTAGTCGAGGTTTCTCTTTAACAAAAGAAAATAAAATGGATACAGCTATTTCAAAATAGAGATTTTTGTTAGATTTTCTACTGAACTATAACGTTTTTACATTCAGTGAATTTTCTATTGTGAATCATTTATCCAAGATATATGGAAAACACTGAAATGTAATATAACAATTACATACAATCCCTCCAACAACATATCTGTTGAAAAGGGGGTCAAGTTCCTATTGGCTAGTTATTCGTCTAAAAAAGAGTTGAAATCCACTCCAGTGCAAAATTTAGATGTATACCTACCCTTAAAATGTGGTATAACCTAAAATAAGTAGGTACTTGATTAAAATATCTAAAATTATAAAACTTTAAAATGTAAACTTAGCATTTGTTATTTGTGTAAATAAACTAATCTGTCAGGTTCAAAGATTATAATATTATACCAGGAGTAAAATAATTTTATCATATTTTAGCCAATAAGAATTTGACCCCCTTTTTATCAGGTACGTAGTGGTGGGATTTCAACAGTTTTTTTAAAGAAGTAGTAATTTTTTTTCTTTTTGATATACCTGGAAGTTATTTTGTGTTTTGAGCAACCTTTTTTTGTAGACAAATCATGTACATTATAAATTCGATATTCGATTAAATCGATTCACGCTGAACTTTGAATGACTTGAACTTTGAATTTCTTAAAATTGTTATATGTTTTTTTTAATTTGCATGAAGATACGACCTGTGTGTCAAATTTCATACCTCCAAATAAAAATACTAACCAGTGGGTTTGTGCCCTATTTAGCTATTTTCAAATGGTCATATTTCAGAATTTTGTGAAGTTATATGTATGATATTTGCCACACCGATTTAGTACTAGTGCCTAGGTGATTACGTCAGTAGTATACTGAGTTACAGATAGGTCGAAAGTGGGTTTAAAAGGTGCGTGTATTGCAGAGCATGCACGACACCAGTTGCTGAAACTTGGCCTACGCACTACTATCCGCTTTGATTTTTATTATATAATTAAGAACTAACAAATTATAACAATGCTTTTTGTTCTTTTAACATTTGCATATAATCAGGTTGAATAAAAGTCATAAAAGTAAATAGGTAAATATACCTAAATATGTACGAGTATATTATTCATTCAATGTTCTATTTTATCGGTGACATAAAATATAACAAGGCAAAATGTTTGTGAGTCTAGACGAGGGAAAGTTTATAGTATCCGATAGCGCTCTTAAAGGAAAATGGCCATATTAATGAAATATGAGCTCACCTCCTATCAAAAACGACTGCCAATAAATAGGTTGTGTATTACAATAAAACATAATTTTGTGAGAGCTGCGGTGTACTGGTAGAAAGAGCACGTGGATACCACTGGTTATGTTTTCAAATCCATGTCGTGACTACATCACAATACTTTCAGTGGTCAGACATTATAAAAATATCATATGAATGTCATGATTAAAAAGGTTTCATGGTCTATTTTAACGACCACAGAACGGGTTCTAATACAAATAAAACAGCAGTAAGGGTTTGTAGAAATAGTTTTTCCATAAGCAAATAGAAATTTTTCACATGAATTCCTCTTAATGAAGGGTCAAGATCCTAATCTGAGAGCAAATAGATGATATTTGTGGTTGAAAAGGAAAGGTTCACATCGGAAAATGTACAAATGCGTGTTTGATTCCAGTTTGATAACGAATTCGGGTGAACGTTTGGAATGTAAATATGGACACTTATGATATTCGCTACATGACTTTCTATTTCAATTAACATTTTATCGGTGGTTAAATGTTGTAAATAGTATTATGTATAGTTATAAGCTATAGCTTGTTAGTGATATATGTTGTTTGGCTTGAGATCTATTTTGATTTTATTACTTATAATAAAAGAACCGGACAAACGAGTAAGGGCTGATCTGATTTTAAGGGATCAGCGCCCTTCGACGACATTTATAGGATGAAAAAAAAAATAAGGAAATGAGGGAATGTATAGAGGAAATCTAGTTCCTTCTTTCACTGGACTGTCCCAATTTTAACTAACTAGTTGTTGATGTTTTTTTATTCAAATATGATCTACTTTCAGATCGTCATTACTGGTACGCCCAAGCTCAAGAAACGTTACAAAAACGCCTACAATACGCGTCAGAAAAGAACCCAGTGGCAAAGTAAGTGAAACTATTATGTCTTAAATACGCCTAACATTTGCTGCATAGGCCATTTAATAGAATGTTTCTTATATTTACACAATTGTCTTAAATTCAATTTTGGATAGAAGCAAGCAATATGAAAATTGCTTTTTGATTTAGTACTGACATATTTAGGTCATGGTCATGGATTATGGTTAGGTTCGGGCAAAATGTTAAGACAGAAACTAAATGTAGGTACATATAAATCAGGTGGATTATATTTTATGTTTCGGATTTAAGCTCACTTTATTTAATTTGAAAGAAGGTTCAACATATTCTTATGAATTTACGTTTTCTGCTTACAAATTACTTCTGTTTGAAACGTTATAACATTTTAAGCAGAAATTATATGTACACTGCAAAAGATTTTTCTTGTTTGAGTAATAAAAATATATTAAGAACGCAATTTCGACTATTTATTTTTTATGATATCTTATATGAGATATGCTATATAAATATTACATTTAACTGTAATAAGTTAGTATTTAGACAGTATTATGAGAATATTGAGTTCAAATGTAAATAATCACAAAAAACTAGATAAAATAGCTACAGTAAAGTAAAATAATTAGTAAATATAAAGTTTCAAAAAAAAATGTATAAATATAAACGGACATTTGTTAAAATGTTTAAGGATCAAAAGAACATTTTAATTCGTTTCTTTACTCATTTACAGTCAATTAAATTCTCTTTGTGGTTGCCCACTGGTTCATCGATTTCTCTAACAAACTCTGACGTAACATTTTATCTTTTGTTTCTTACTTAGAAATGTGCAAAATCGAGATAATTCGATGATTATGAAACCAAGATACTGTAAAGAGATATTGGAACAGAATGTAAAGTTTTAGGCTAGATTGTTATTTAACTTTTGAGTAGTTATCAGGGTCTAAAACTGTTAGCTAATTTTATGGTTTAGTTAGTAGTTAACACCGGCGGTCGCGGGTTCGATTCCCGCTCGGGGCGGATGTTTGTATTGTAATGGTTACAGGCCTGCCCTCTGGGTTGCGGAGGTCAGACGGCAATCGCTCTGGGTAAAAATCTGTAACCTGTAAAAACTTAGGCTAGAATAAAGCAGACCCTGGCTAAGTCTGGGAAAAATGCTAGGAAGAAAAGTTGATAATAAAAATAGTTGTTTTAAATATTTATAATTATTCGATATGTTTGTGAAGGAACGTGATATTAGTCGTGGGTGACGGCATGAGCTTGACGACGGCGACTGCGGCTAGGATTCTGCGAGGACAGCGGAGAGGCCAGTCCGGGGAAGACACCGATCTGGTTTGGGACACCTTTCCCGCAGTGGCCCTTGCTAAGGTTTGTCCTATACATTATAATATTTTCGTGGATATTTTTTATTTAATATAATATTACACGTATTCATTAAAACATAAGTTGCATTGTAACAATTGTAATTATTAAGTTCGTTTCTTTATGTGTTCTTGTCAAACCTAGAAGATCCTTAGTTGCTTAGGCAAAATTCGAAACACAATTTGAAAATACTCTAGATAGTCAGATAATTTGAATCTGAATATTGTTATTCAGATTTTCTTTACACTAAAATCATCCGACCGAGGATAAGTCCTTCATGTGCCTCCGTGAGTTTACCCACAGTAATAATTCAATCAAAGTATCTTTATAACATGTTCTTATATGGTATAATATGTTGTTTGGAGCGGTTCTATCATTAAAATTGTCCTTCAAGACTAAGATAGTAATTAAATTCGTTAGTTCTTGTGACTGTCATTAAAGAGTAACTTCTGTCTTTGATCCCAAGATAAGCCCTTATGTAAACAAATCGTCAACTGTAATTGCGTTATAGAGATAGGGTCCGGCGCAAGATCAAGAAGGGACTTATGTACCTACATAGCGATTTGCTAAACTTAATTAAAACTAAGTTAATACGCGCTGTTATCTTCGGACACACAAGAGGGACAGGATATGAAGCTATGTGTTTACTCAAGTCGACCTCATATATGATATTTTCTAATAATAATAAACTTTCCTTATTAGGCCTTATTGTTGTTTATTTGTGGCTTAATTATAAACGGCGTATTGGTTCTGTGCCCTAAGTTAGAAAGTTACAGTCAATATTTTTTGTGACTGAGTATTGCTTCTCAATATATATGTATATGTACTAACAATGGAAGGGCAACTTGGAAATTTATTTTGGGATGAAACTTGGCGCAATAGTAGTGTGGAGGATACTAATAATTATGTTTCTTCTTCTTTGAGAAGAGATGGCGTTGATTAAATTTTATATAAATACACGTTTACAAGGGCCTGTATTCTCTACGCCACGATACGTAACGTGACAAAACGGATGACGTCACCTCGTGTTTTCTAACCACACGACTTGAAAACGTGAGGAATAGCTCATAGAGGCTCATAGAGGATAATGATATTCTTGTCGTTTTGGAGATGGCACGATTCGTTTCTATTAACAATCTTTCAAAAAAGGTTACCGATTTATTTTCTATTAATTTCTTAATCACTTATTTGACAGCATGGAACGCGCCACGTAACGTGACATTTCGATTTTACAATGTCATAGAGAATACGGTTTTATGACAATAACGTGTTTCAATATAGAAATACGTTTTGATTTGGCATAGAGAATAAGGGCCCTGGACGCGAATCATCGCACTTGTACCAACACTATGGTCACAGAGATATCTCGACGAGTAATTATATTACACCTCTTTTATACACATTACTTTACTACATCTTATAACAGTTTAATCAAAGTATAAGCCTGCACCCAGCTCCACGTGCTCGGTATCGACCGCATCATCTCCGCTGCACACTGTCGCCCTGTGATCGCTCATTTGCAATTCAAACCCGTTCGTAGTTGAAGTAAATCATATTCTATACTATTCACGTGCGAACTACTGTAAATACTGTTTTTCTTTATTTTTCGCTTAGATATTCCAGTCATTCTTCACGTGGTTTTGTTTGATATGCTTTCAGAATACATCGTTATTGGGATAAATCTATGTAATTTTTAGTTCTGTAGAAATCGAGATATTTTTAACCAACTTCTAAAAAGAAGAATGTATCCACATATGCATTTATTAATTAATTCTAAACGGATTTCAATGATCATTTTCTATACATTTACAAAATTTAAATTTAAAAATTATTTAGAAAATCAAATACAATATTTCAGAAGTTGTCGTTGTCGTCGCGATTATTATATGAAATGTGTGCAGATTGTAGAAGGTTGTATTTTTTGTGAATACATAATTTCACAACACTAAACCTTAAACATGAAATAACACTAGCCATTTACAATTCTAGGCATGTCATAGTAGCTCTTTTTACCTCATTTCAGTTCTTCAGCACGTAAAGACACTTCGCTTGCAGTATCGCGTTAAAATCGCCTCTGATACACAACATCGTAAAAGATACAGTATTTTATTACTGAAACCAAACATAACTTTTTTATTTGCAGGAAGGCAAGCGTGTAAATATGTCATAGGGTCGTAAATCTTCGTATTCACCCTTAGACTTTAGTATTATAAGACTGTCACATATGTATAATACAATTTTGTGTTTAGAAAAAACTGGACAGTCCTTAACAAACCAGAACACTCTTTCCAAACTGTCCCGGACGGCATCAAACACACTAAAAAATCAAAAATTGGGAACCCTATAATAAACGAGACGCAGATCGGTCACTAAACATCGAATTTATTTGAATTGGCAGAGAATAATGTGCATATTTTCTGGGATATATTATAGAATAAATTATTAAAACACGGATATACTAAAGCTTTTTATTAATACGACAAAGCCTAATAGTATAAGAAACTCGAGTTCAGTTTTTTTTCTATTAAACTAAGAACAAAGATTATTTTTAACGTTAGTTACTATTTTTTATAGTCGTGAAATAACAGATGAAGGATATGTATTATCTGTAATAAAAGTGTGTGATTGTTCTATTGTTCTTTGTTAAATGATAGTATTTGTTATGTATTGAAAATATATAAATTACTGGTAAAAAACTGAGATTTATTTTTTAATAATTATTTATTGAACATAATTACTGATCTTAAGGTATTTTACCCGACGACAAAAAGAGAAGGTATACTTACTACGATTGTTTGTGTTTATTTTCTATGACTGTCTTTCTCTTTGGCGAGTATTTCTTTAAACAGATCTTATATAAATTTTAATTTATTAAATTGCTTAAATTGCTATTTATTATATTCATAAAATTACAGAAAATATTATTATTTATACATTGTCCGTACGATCTAGTTGATTCTTTTTGATGTGAAAACCAGATAAAATGTTACTTAAAATAGCCACCAGTTTTTACGCACGCTCTTAAAATACTTCACCTTACATGTTTTCACCTTAAATATTTTTTAATATTTTTTGTACCTTACTCTGTCACGCTTTCCCACTAAAGCTCGAAGGCTTTGCATAACTTATCACTGACGAGACGGTTCTTTGCGATATCGGTCTTCAGGGACATTATCATGCATGGAGGGACGACTGTACTTGACTAAGTGATATGTTTCTCCTCACAGGTGATTCTTTAGATAACTATCACATTTTCTTAACCGACTTCAAAAAATAATGGTACCAGTAGTTTTTATGTATGTCTATCGTTTTCGCCAGTTGTAAACCGATTTCAATGATGTTTTTGTTCTATGACATATTTTATCTATGATTTTTTCTCTTTCTTTTACACACAGGTATTATGTACCAGACTAAAAGTAGCTAAAAAATTAATTAATTGATTGTATCCGTAGGCGAAATTTTTTAATGATATCTTCACCATTTGACGTCTGTCCTTTTTTTTCTACGAAATTTTTTAATACATTTATATAGTTTCAACCCTTATCATATTCATTTCAATTGCAATGATTTGTTAACATTTTATTATTCATTTAGCAAACTCATTATACACGTATTAAAATGATTTTCAAAACACAAGAGACTGGAATTTAAATAGACGGAGCGTAGATAACTTAACCCCACTGACCTGAGTCCTCGCGCCGCCAGTGCCCACAACTCACAATCACTAGGTAACCCTTTTTAGGGTTCCGTAGTCAAAACGGAACCCTTATAGTTTCGCCATGTCCGTCTGTCTGTCTGTCTGTCTGTC
>DVVJ01001550.1:0-11142 GCA_018234505.1 Junonia neildi neildi
TGGCAAACCAATTTTGGCACTGGCGTATTGTCAGTACATCTTCTCCATACACATTTGATATTTTTTTTCTTGCTTGAACAGCATTTTTACCTTTTCGATAGTAAAAAAGCAAAATATGCCGAAAATGTTGCTTCTGACTTTCCATACTTGAATTAGCGCGAAAAAAAATCTATAGAATAGATTCGATTAATTTTTTAAATAAGTGAACCTTAATAAGTCAGTGACCAAAACATGTAAAGATTGTATCCCTTAAGTATTAATTTTTCAATAATAAAACTCAATCAAGTTCTCTATTGAGAAAAAACTAAATTACTTTCCGAACAACCCCATATATTGTTCATATCCGTTTCATGAACATTAAACAATCGAGTTGCAAACGACTTCTGAGAATTAGATTCTCAATTTATATCTGTAAATATTAAAATACAATATTTTACATCAAAATAATCCATTTATAAATGAAATCGAGTGTATTAATACATATAAAATAACAATCTTCAATAATAATCGACGTCAAGCACTTCCCGAGTAAGCAATTCCGTTCGTATAGCTGCGTAATTGTAAATTGGCTTAAGTCGTAACGTGCCCGGAATTATTTATAATACATTAATTCAATTTTTATTATCACAGCAATATAAAATACGTTTTAACGATTTCCTTATATTTTACGAAATATGTTGTTTTTTTCTTTTTGTAGTAAATGACACTTATTACGCTAACGATACAGCACGCTTTTAATTTTTAAAGTAATAAAATATTTAATATCTGTATCGCATATTTCGGTATGCGAAATTATGATTAAACTTTTAATCACGTATTAACATAATTATAATTAACGTGCAAATTTGCACTTGTTGAATATTTCAGCATGATCAATTTATTACCAAATATTATATGTTTCTGTAATACTTGAACATTCCTATTAGATTAATTCATGGAAATCCCAAACAATTAAATAAGATGAATGAGTAAAATGTTGATGTTTAAAGTGCGCTTTTTGCAGCACTTGTACACATTATGTACATTAAGTAATAAATGAATAATCATTATGTTTGAATTAAATGTCATTACAATTATTATTTAATAAATATAGTAATACACAGAGTACTTAAATATGCTTATGTAAATGAAAATGAAGATTTTATGCGACAAAATTATCTCTCTCTGTAATAGGTTTTTGCCCGTGGCTGTGGACTTTTCTAAAAATTAGTTGTTTTCTCATTTAAAACAATTATGCTGTTACAGAAGTAAATAGATATTTTATAAATACAAATAAATACACAAGGAATAGAATACTTTAATGCATTGGTGATATAAATTATTTTTTCTTTCGTGTTACAGGCTCCTCAGTTCATAACATTTAAAGAAGGGAAGCTGGGAGTCAATTTCGGCGGTTATCATGCTGGTGTTGGCCTCGGTGGATTGTTAGGTATGTTCGGTTATTATTTTATAATTTATTAATACCTAATAATGGGCAAAATAATGGGCAAAGCTGTGTGCCAAGTACGAGTTCATTCGAGTGTTCCACTGCTGCATTAGCTTTTAGCGAGTAAATAATTGAAGAATCCACCAATCAGACGCGCTTTTGTTCCCTCGCACTCGATTGTCATTGGTCGTTTATAACGATTTTTCAAATACTTGAAGGTCTTCCGCTAAAAGCTATTCTAGTGGCTTTGCTCTCTGCCTGGACTTGTTTTTCACGACGATCTTTCAAATGATTACTTACTGATTATGTTTCTCCTACTTAACATGATACAATCCCATATTTTGCACTAGCATTCCCCAATTTGAGACATGAAGAACTCGCACTTGTTGTTAACTGAACACCTCCACTACATATAATTTGGAAATAAAAATATATTCCACATATTCATATTCACATGCATAACAAAAGAGAACGAGGTAGATATATTAAAAATTCTTTATGTTATTTTTTTAATGTTATTTAATAGGTGGTGGAGCTGCTGGAGGTTTGTACGCTGAGGCTGGTACTCCTACTGGCCAGTCGGCAAGAGCTGGTCTCGGTGGAGTAGTAAGCGAAAACGGAGGCACATCAGGTACTAATTCCATATGCAACTAATTTTATTAAAATATACAAAATACAACAAAGAATACATCACTGTCCATACGTCCATTCAGTCAAGGGAAAAATTCGACTACATAGGTACATTTTTCAAATCTAAGGAGAACTTATTTCATATGACGATGCATTTATAACTTATTTTTGTAATCGTCTTAGGTCATGACCTAAGCACATATGCTTGTCGGATCAATTATGTTACTTATGAACCAAATATCAAGATTGTTTTTTTTTATATAAAATAATAGTCATTGTGTATGGCACTATTAAGTTTATAATAATAAATCAAATGTTAATTTTAGGTGGCTTATATGCGGGGGCGACTGCTGGTGGCAATGTGAAAGCATCAGCGGGTCTTGCTGGTGGAGTAGGTGTTGAGAAAGCAGCTGGAGTAGGATATGCTTCGGCTCAAGCTGGCAACAAATATGCCGCTTCTGGAATGGTAGGTGATAATCGGAAAGACATCCGAAAAAGACGAAAGGAGGAAAAGCAAAAGAGGAAAGAAATGGAAAAAGCTAGACGTCAACAGCAAAAAAATCTTCAATAGATAGTTTTTATTTATATATTTATGGCTGAGATTCTCTTAGTATAATATTTTTTAAACTATGTAATAATTATAATGCTCAACTTAATGAAGTAAATAAAAATATCATAAATAAACATGGTCAAACTTTATTATTTATTATGACGTCAACAGATTGTAACTCCTCTTGTCAAAGACTGTTGAAGGTAAAGATTTCCTATTTATGCAACCGATGTATGTATGTATATTATGCATGCAAAATGAATGTTTGTATGATTCGCACGTTCATGATCATGTATAAAAATTGCATGTAAATATTTATTCTTGTACTTATAGCATCCACTCGTAGATATCACTTATGTCATGCTTGTTTTATACGAATTTGTTATAGCTGATTTAAAAATAAACTAATTGTATACTCTGACTATTTCAGGGTGGTGAAGCATCATTGGCAGGATCATCAGATTTTTCTTTCTCGGGATCTCATGAAGTAAACGTACAACCCGTTGAAGTAAAACCGATACATAAAACGATTCATGCTGAATTTAATGTTGACGCTATAAATGAAGTGCAACCGCTTCCGATAGTACCTGAAGTACATAACGAAGTAAAGACTAGTATAGAAAAGAAAGTTATACATGAAACCGTACAACCAGTCATCGTTAAAGAAGTGAGTAATGCGTGGAGTCCTGTGGTTGGAGAAAACGAACAAATACATTTATTAGATGATATCCAATTATTTTTAAATTCTGTTTTTAATGTGGCGATTACAGCAGGTCTTAAACACCAATCAAGGCTAAAATTACATCATAATCTTGATTATCCTTTGCCTCAGGTTTGTTCTAAAGTCCAAATAAAACTGCACCAAAGGCTTCGTAGCAGCCGAAAGCTTGCAATAAATATAAAGTAAATAACACTCACGTTTAAGTCATATATTTTTTTCTTTATTAAAAATATATGTAACTCGTAAGTTTTTACGTTGAACTCAATTTAAAAAAATGAAAATTTTAAGCGACAAAATACACCGTGTGCTAACATTTGTTAATAAGTTTATTACCTCGCAAGCAGCAGTCCTGCAGTTTGTTAATTTATATTTTTACGTGTACTGGAAATATTTTCATTTCTTGAAATAAAAAGTATTTGTATATTACGTCGACTTGGGCTTCGAGTATATTAATATGCAAAGTTTAAATTACTTAAAGTCCAACTATATATTTGTTTAATAATTTACTTACAATACCATTTTCAATATGTGTCTCAAGTTTTAGACGTCTAAATAACATTTACAGGTGTATGTCCAACCAGAAACAAAAGTAGTGCATAAGGAAATAGTACGTACACATTATAAGCCTCATCGTCGTCACCATTTCCGCAAAACGGCTTACATAGGTGGTTATATAGGAGGTCAGGGTGATGTTGCGGGTCCGACAGTTTATCAATCTGTTGAACCACAGGTTCAGAAGAGAATAGATGTTGGTGCTGAATCGCATGTTAATGCCGGTGCTGCGGTCGAAGGAGGCTTGAATGCAGGCGGAGTGGGATCCAGTCACGTTTACACGAAAGAAATCACTGTTCAAAAAAATCCTACCTTCTTCGCAGATATTTTTAACGTAAGTTATTTAGTTCTTGAACTGATTAGATTAGATTCATGTTATTAGTTGCAGTTAGTATAAGTATGTTGTTGTCTTCTTCCAGATTCCTATATCGGCGTTGAAAGCAGTTGGAACTTTCCTAGGAAACACAGCAGCTAATACTAATATTTCAGTGCAAAAAACCGCTTCCGTTCATGCAGGTGGCTATTTCTAAAAATACTACATTATACGCAAACTAATTTAGTGTTACTTTTATTTTGTAAAATTTTTGGGTATTATTGTTTAAGTACAAAATTTGGTGTTTTAGTGTAATAAGACTTAAAATGGAGTGATTATATCAGTGAAGTTTTTTATCGGATAATAATGAAATATAAAGTAAATAAAAAATTCGAAATGAAATCTTTCTCATGATAACCATATAATCCTTTCGGTACTTCCTCAACAAAAACGCAAACAACCTGTTTTACGAGATATAAATGAAACTGAGGAAATAACGTTCTCATTTAAATTTCCGAGGTCGTTTTAAGTTACAGGAAGTTCAAGGAAAAAATATTTTTATTCTGTTTTCACGGCCCGATACCGACCTGCGGCTAACTAACCGGTACGGATAATCTTGGCGCCTCCCGTTCCTTCGTAATTTTAATGATGTTTTTATCTTTTCGCGGTCTTCTTATTTTTTAATATACTTTCATGTTTTTTCACGGTCCTGGAATTTTTTCTTGATTCATTATAACTTGCTTATGACCAAGTTTTTTCACATTTATATTTACTGGTCTATACTTTATAATTTTTAGAAATACCTACATAATTATGACTCATTTTATCATCTTTTCTTAAGTTTAAAAATGATGTACGATCTATATATGATACATATATGATCACATTATATTGTAATTATATTTCTTAATAAGATACTCTTGCGGAGGTCAGACGGCAATCGCTCTGCATAAAAATCAGTAACCTGTCAATACCTAGGCTAGAATAAAGCAAACCCTGGTTAAGTCCGGGAAAATGCTAGGAAGAAGAAGATACTCTTGTAATATTTATGCATGAAATAATAAATATACATATTAAATATTATACGTACGTTAAAGATGTGATACTCTAATGATCGCAATATTTTCTATCTGACGTTACTCTTTTAGCATGTTTCATTTCATATATATTTCTATATACATCTAATAACTATTTCTAACACTTTCCAGATTCAGACTCGAAATCATTAACGAACGAACCATCATCATCATTATCCTCTTCATCATCAGCTCACGTTTCCGTTGAAACACCGACCGCGTCCAAATTTATTGATGATATCTTCGCTGTAAGTTCTACGATTATAATTATTTCTAATTTGATTCGACTTCCATTAGCTCAGTTCAGTTTCAAGTTTTAATGTAGATTAATTTCGCTTTTGAATATTGTAACAAGTTTATCTACTTTAGTTATTTTTATAAATTCGCTTTTTTCCTGTAAACCAGGAGACGTCGATGTAAGTACATGTACAGAATGTATTACTGATTTTTATATATAGATCAAAAAAGTGTTTTTAAAATCGGCTACAAGACGTTGAGACACACTTAGAATGTTATGATTAATGTTAAAAAAATACACATATAAATATACTAATGTACATTTTTAGATACCAATTAACACGCTTGGTGCCGTTAACAAGTTCCTGGAAAATAATGTATCTGCCAGGAAAAAGGTTGAGGTGAGTTATAAGCTCGTATAATATGTTAACGTCCCTTAACATGTACTGAGAATTAATTCATACGATGCCAATTTATTTTTACGAGGTAACTTTTAAATGCTTAGATTAAAAAAGTATTCAATATTTAGTTTTCATTTTCTTTTGCGATTGTCAGTTTTATATAAACTTTCTTTTTAAGTAAAAATACTGGAAAATAAAAATAATATATCCATTCTATGATCTACTCCCATTATATTAGAATCGATGTACCTATTATTTTTATTACTTACGCACATACTGACTTTAGTGTGTGCAAAGTTAACTCTGAAACCAATGAATCTATTATAATAGATACATAAGCTACGATTTTAAAGTATCGACTATAAATTCTTCACACAATACGTATTATTTAAAATAATATCTACATAGAGCGACAAATAAAAGCTATTACTTTACAAATACCATGTTTCCTAGATAGCTGCGGACGGAGGTGCACCAATAAGGCCCAGACGCGGCCCGCACGCAAGACGGCGGGCAAACAAACACGTAGTTGTTATTCAAGAAGACCTAGAAGAATCGTAGATATAAGGTGATAGGGAATGTGATCTGTAAAATATATAAATATACTGTAGTTGTAAGCGCCTATTAATATACAATTTGTAAGTATTGTGTGTAGTAAATACATAGTTATATAGATGTGTTTTAATTATCCAATCTCCAATAAAATACATTTTCCATTATATTAGTATGTTTTACTTAAGTAAGTAAGTAATAGCCTGTACATATCCCACTGGGCATAGGCCTCTTCTCCTATTATGGAGAAGGTTATGGAGATTAATCCATTACGCCGCTCCACTGCGGGTTGGAGAATATACATGTTTCAGAATTTCTTCCAGCACTTGCAGGTTTCCTCACGATGTTTTCCTTCACCGCCGAGCTCGAGGTAAATTTAAACACAACCTTAGCACTTGAAAATTCAGCGGTAGTAGCCAGGGTTTGAACCAGCGACCTTGGGTTATGATCGAAATGTTCTCACCACTAGGCCGTTAAAACTAAAAAAAAGTCGTCATCACGAACTGACGATACGTGGTTTTATTTTGATCATATTCACGAATAAAAAAAATCCCTGCTGTCGAATGTGCGCTAATAGAAAACAATGTGCTTTTGTTCGATTTACTAATACTTATGCAAGTACAACATTTTTTAAAATTATTTATTGTTATTTACAACGTATGTTATTAACGTATATTTATTTTAAACGTATCTATAGAGTTTCTTAGTAACCTTTCAACAGGTAGCGTTATCGTCGCTAGAATGACGAGAGAGAATCCGTGCAAAAGTTTAATTTCAAAAGCTTTACTTTATGAAAAAGTGTACTGAGATAGTGAATATAATAAATTAGGTAATTACGAGCACAGGGCAGAAGCTGCCAGAGTCATTTGGCTTCCATTGCATATAACTTGTTATTTACGGACCATATTCATTATTTTACGATGCTATAAATCCTATGCACAGTCAAAAATTTAAGTAGAGAGAATCCTTAGTACGGCCCAGTGATATTAGAAGATAGATAATTCATTTTGCAATTTTATTTTTTAAGGAATTTTAATTTCTTAAAAGTCTAGCAAAATAATAGTTTTAAATTAGTTTTAATACTTTACAACAATAATAATAATAATATTTCTAAGTAAGTCAAATAAAACACAACTAGTTCAAAATCTCAAATACGTAAATTTTATCACAGTAGACAAAATTTACTTTCTTCAGGTCAGGATGAGAAAGTTAAATATTTTATTTAACGTGTTCATTACTTTACCACAAGAGTCGGTTTTTAAGTAAATTATCCGCAATAAATACACGGAGCTGCGAACATTCAAGTGACGTCATTACCGTTTTTGTGTAAATCTCGAAAATATAAAAATCCTCTTTCACGTCCGGTCCCATTTCAGAACTGAAACTAACTCTTGAAAAAATATACAAGATGTAAACTTTCCCAAGAGTTTCCCTGCTTATAACGAAAAGTGGATTCCTTCATTCGTATTCTTAAATCTTCGTACTTGTAGAAATAAATTGAGTGGATGCTTTCTTATTTTACTTCGCTATTTTGGTTTTTGAATTCACTATTCACGATGTTTTAATTTTTTTTTAACAAGATATGTCTTACACAATTTTTATATGAAGTTCTCAAAATAATTATTTTTTGATAAAGAAAAATATATCACGGTGGACATGATTAAAGATCAAAAATGATCTAGAAGTTTAAAAAATTAAGCAATCGTTTATTTTTTTTATTAATGGCTATGTCAGGCTAGTCTATAAATCAGTTTCACATTAATTATTATCTACGAAGTAAATAAAATAATTCCAGTAAACATACTGAAAAGAGAGAACACTCATCACTAAATTTGATCCCCTTATTGGCGTCGCTGTGAATAAAAAGAAAAATCATACATATTTTTATAATTATAATATATATGTTGCCTTATTGGATAACGAATATTGAAATATATAAAATCCAGATAGAACAACAGGTTAATAAAGTGTTTTAATGTCAATATCACACACAGAACGAACGTTTGCAATTTCCTGTATTTGTATAAACCTCAGAATAACAATATTTATTTGATTACTTTTTCAGTCGTTTCGTTTGCTAAATTTTTAATCCTATATGTATCTACAAAGATTTTTTTTCGGACTTTTATCAGTACAGCGTAAAGCCCGTCACAGACTTAGCTTTAACATATATTAATACACCGTATATATTATAGCAAGCTACCACACACTGAAAAATATATATTTTGCCTTTATTTGTATGGCGGTCGTCATATAGTAATATGCAATAATTTATATTACGGTATAGCTTGGTGACGTCATAGAAATATATATAGCAGCTGAGTGTGCGGTTACTCGAAAATTTGTATAGAAAATGTATAGTAATATACCTAGCTATAAATATATTGATATATATTATAGCTAAATATGTGACGGGCTTAAATCCTCATTATTTTCACAAATGTTTTGACAGATTATTATTGATTTTAACACGAAGCGATTGCCGTCTAACCTTGCACAGGTTAGACGGCACCCCAAGGGCAAGTCAGTAACCATTTAGTCTACAATTATTATAACTATAAGAGACGATAGTTATCAGGTGATTGTGAAAATAGCCGGGACCTATAGCATATTGTGCTTTCCGATGTATAACGAGAAGACATACAAAAATAAAGACCTAGATGTAGGAAGAAATATTTTCTTCAATGTGGGGATCGCAATCGCTGGCGTTAAAAGCACTTTTAGTACAACTACAAGGACTTTTGTCTTTTTATATAATTTATAATATGACATTTTAAAATATAAATAGTATAAAATAAAACATAAAATATAAATATAAATAAAAATGATGTGAGTGTACGTATTTATACAGCATAAAATCATTCCTAGCTTATGTTGTTAAATAATTTTGACATTCTCATTCGACTCCGTATTACATTATTCAAAATACCTATCATTAAAACCAAACCCAAAATGGTTTTTCGTTTATTGTCATCAATTTTAATAATGGAGTGTAAGTCAAAAAAGAAAATACGGAAAGCTTAGCAAAATATTCCGCACTACCCAAATTCTGGGGATTGTACGATTATACCCGCCAACACGCGGGACCAACGTGACGGATTAGACTAGCGATCCTTCTCCTTGAAGGGATAGGGCTCTGCTCAGTAGCTATTAGTCAGCTGGCATACAAAAAAATATATATTTTATTGGAAGGGTCAAAACACATACTGACATATTGCCTTTCCAAATATTCCAATTAGAAATTTCATCAATAAATTGCATATGACGCAACTAACGTTCGCGTTTATATCTCGGATCAAGAACCAGGTCGACCGTTTATTCGACATCGACTGCCATTTATCCGATTGTATGAATCTCTCTAAATACACAAACAGGGCAGGCCACTTGGTAACTGTTCGCGAAATTAGATTGGGTCGTCCCCAGGGCGTGTTAATTGCACCCTAATCAAAGTTGTCGTCAGTTACGCAAAGTTAGTCATCTGTTAACTTCGTCACGCCGAGACCATGTACCTAGAAATGTTTTGATTATGATCTATTCATACCAGATTCAACTATTTACTTTATTAATAATAACGAAGTGGTAAATACTAAAATACCGTCCCTGTTTCTTTGAATTGATCTTTTGGATGCGTACAATTTGTAGGCGTTCTGAACATAATAATTAATTGTAAAGAATCTGTATTAAGTTATCTGTCTTGTTTTTCTTTCCATTATACACGAGTTCAGTGATTCAAAATTAAATACAATTATTATAATAAACATATTAAAACATAATAACTTTATGCAAACTTTAGACTTAAGTCTGCTAATCATCAGCCCAACACAAACGAAAACAACAAACAGCTGTGTAAGTGTGTACAGAAGGATTAGATAGCTAATTGAAGAAAGATAAAGTTTAAAAAGCATTATTATGTTTTATTTTAATGAAAAGGATTGTAAAAAACTTTAAAAAACTGTTGATATAAAACTAATTCTAAAATTCTACTTTTGTGACGTTATATAAATAGCAATTACATCTACTTGTAGTTTAGAGACAACTGGCGTGGGGGATAAAGTAAAAATTTTTTCATAAAAAAGATAAATATTTTTTTTATTCAAACTAGAACGTGAAAATCTAATAACAGGTAAGTTTAAAAAAATATATTGCTATTGAAATGCGATAAAAAAGAATGAATTAAATAAATATGAATGTAAAAATACATTTCAGCGATGTTGGAGTTGAATTTACTTTTTCTTAGACTTGAATCGTGTCTTCGAGCGCAAAAGTTATACGAAGAGTCCTTGGGGAAGTTTTTCAAGAGTTTCTCTAGTTAAAATGAGAAAAATTTGTGCTTTGCACCACAATGCAACTGTTATCCTTCCCACATCCATTATCTTTCCGAACTGTTACTTCCTTGAAGAATACCCTCTTATATTTATACTCTGCTACTGCAACGTTTTATTAAAGTTTTAAAAATGAATTATGCTTGAAGAAAGTTTAATTTAATAGAAAATGAAATGGAATATGACTGTTGTAACTCCTTTGGACCAAAACTTTTTAATACATACCTAAAACAATTTAGAATTAATACTTTATTAACCCCTGAACAAAAAAGAGGGGTGTTATAAGTTTGAACGGGTGAACCGATTTGGATCCATTTTTTTTTCTAGGTTTTCTAGCGGTGGTTCTTAGATATGTTATATCA